>JALXFT010002947.1:0-27642 GCA_023376895.1 Aspiorhynchus laticeps | reverse complement strand
GCTAGTAAGTAGTTAGTAAGGTAGTTGTTAAGTTTAGGTATTGGGTAGGATTAGGGATGTAGAATAAGGTCGTGTAGAATAAGGCATTAATATGTGCTTAATTACCACTAATAAATGGCTAATATTCTAGTAATATGCATGCTAATAAGCAACTAGTTAAGAGACCCTAAAATAAAGTGTTAACAGCAATACAATATATACTGAGTAATAAACATGGTATCAGCAAGTTTCATGTGGTTAAATCTCAGAATCATTCATATATCATAATCAAGAGTTGTGTGTGGTTTTGTGTTGTTGTCCTGTAAACGTAAATTGCAAGTTTTTGAAAACAATACCGTTATCGTCTCTGTGTAAACTACAAAAATAAAAATGTGTGAAAACTGTGGCATCATGCACATGCATATTACACGTTCATTCCATAGGCATGCACGAGTATGTTTTGACAACATTGTTGTCTGTAAACAAAACCTTTCAAAAACGCAAAGGAAAAAAAAAAAATCAGTACATAGATGTTGTGTAATTGTACATTGGGTCACTAGAAACTTCCAGCCAGGTATGTTCGAGCTAAACTCTTACAGAAAGGTATCCCTTCTGGAGCAGGATAAAATATTGCTTAAATTATTAGTGTAATTTCTTAATAATGCTTTGAAACTTTACTACATTTTTGTTTTCTTTCCATTTGCCTGTTCATGATTCTCCTACTATTCAGTGTCATTGATAATTCAGCACTGATGTTTAAAGGGCCTGTATAAATTACCTTTACAAAGAGACAGCATTTGATAGAGTCGTGTTTAGTACATAGTGTTTTGGGGTGGGGGGTGGGGGATGGTTGCTGGTACACTGTGTGCCACATTAGATGTTCTGTACCCATTCTGTTTTAGGTTTTTTGTACAGATCACATAAAACCAGGGACATCCCTGTTTTGTTGCCTCCAGTGATGGCTTAAGTGATTATAAAATTTAACACATGCATGCTGTATATCCCCATGAGGCTTGTTCACATATTTATATAATTAGATATAACATTTTGGCACACGGATGGCTCTGAGTAATCATTCCCATATTGAAATTTGTTGCTTGCCTTTGTGAATGTTCTTTTCAGTGCAACCCGATATTAAGAAACATTTTGCCTCTCCGGAAAAAAATAAAAATAAATAATCAATGCAATGACATTTATTTAATCAAGTCAGGTTAATGGTCAAACACAAGTAGTCATTCACCTAGTTTTGTTCTGTCATATTGGTTAAAAATAATAGTAGTTATAACCCTAAAGGTCTGAGTCATTATGGCCATTGACTCACATAAACGGATAAACAAAACATGAGTAATTTCAATGTGGATTTGCATATAACGTCACAGAATTGGATTCCACTTCAGACTGAGACAAGTAAATGTGACTTTTACCTTAGAAAGGTCAGTCTGAATGAAATCTGGTTGATGCCATATACAGTATTAATGAATTCAGTGATAATTATTTATTGATTAAAGTCCATAAAACACACATTCATAACTAATGTCCTATTCATTGGCACACAGTTTCCTTACTCCTCTCTTAATGCATTTGCAGGCTACAGTATGCTGCATCTTTTTGTTTCTGTTCAGCTTTATTTAAATCAGGGGTAGGCAACATCGGTCCTGGAGTGCCACTGTCCTGTAGAGTTTAGCTCCAACTCTAATCAAACACACTTGAACAAGCTAATCAAGGTCTTCTGAGTTACTAGGGCTACAGGCAGGTGAGTATTTTTTTCAGGGTTGGAGCTAAACTCTGCAGGACATCGGCACTCCAGGACTGACGTTGCCTACCCCTGATCTAAATCAAGCTGGCATAGGTTAATTGGGGGTGTTCATTTAACCTCAGTGCAATTACATATAAAAAAATGAGTATAAGTTTCTGGTGTTGACAATGAGAAGAAAACGTATTGTAATCCATGACCATGAAAGGAAAATGTGCATGCAGTTTATTTGCATGTTTTGACAGAATTCCAAAAAAAGGTAATGAGTGAAGCAGCTAAGCTGACTGTAAAGTTTTATATGGCAGAATTTTTAGAGAAAGCCCAGTTGAATGTATCAGCACAATGATTTTAACAGCAGAGCCACAGAATGGGTGAGATCAACTGTGTAGTTCCTATTTTCTCCAGCATGTAGAATTGAAATTGCCTCTGCATATCATACGATGATATGACACCTGACAGAAAAATTGAAGCCCTGGTTGGTATTTATGAATGCTCAGGAAGGAAATATGGCAGGAGTGTGAGGAAGATAAGTTACTATTCTGAATGTAACAATATTATTCTTAGCCCTTTCAGATGAAAATTTCCCAACTAATCAGGCAGTTAATTTGAAGAAAGCTAAAGACAATATATGTGCTAAAGACTATTTATTAACTATATAATATGTTTAGTTTGTTTGCATAAAATTGCATAAACTTTGTTAGTATTTGGTAGCGCTGACTTTGTTAAAAGGGACAGTTCACCCAAAAATTAAATATTTTGTCATCATATACTCATTCCATTTCCGTTCAAACCTGTATGACTTACTTTCTACACAAAATAGTATATTTTGAAGAATGATCGTGTTGGAAAACAAATAAATGTATAGTTCAGTCATGAAACTAGATGGCGCAGGCTGATGGGTTGTTAACGTAACTGATGATATTCAGAGAGTTAAACGACTTGGCACAAGCTGATTGGTTCATGTTGCATATGCAGCCAATGAGCTTACTGTCTTGCATTTACTGTATATGGCTGGCTAGCTGTCACTTGAGATTTCTGCAGTGCGCTTTCAGAGCTTCTCTGAAACCCTCCACCTTCCCCAGCTCCACATGTGTAGATCTGCTATGGGTTATTTTATATGCTATTTGTGCAGCAGCAGTATGTCTTAAATACTCACAGCACTGTATAGCCATATGCATTGGCAGTAGCAAGTTCCTGTACTTGCTTTCAGCAGCAGCAATAGTCTACAACTACAGCAATAAACAACAGCAGCAGCAGCATAGCAGGTCTAGTCCGCCAAGACCAAATACAATAACATTGTCATAACCATTACCATGCTAAAATCTTCAGAGAGTTGTCATGATTGAACTCTCTTTTTAACTTGAATCAAACGCTTGCATGTAGCATCTCATTTTCTGAAGCTAAACACTCTCATAACGTGATGTTGTCATCACCATGTTTCACAGGTGGGATGGAGTTCTTCAGACTCAAAGCATCACCCCCTTTCCTCCATACATAGTTCTGATAACTTTTTATTCCAAGAGAGCATGCGTGTGTTAACTTGAGTTCTTTGGAACTTTTTTCATGAGGTCTTAAAGGGTACCTATTATGCAAAATTCACTTTTACATGTTGTTTGAACACAAATGTGTGTTGGCAGTGTTTGTACACAACCACCCTATAATGATAAAAATCCACCTGCGCCTTTTTTTAAAAATCTGTATAAATCATGAGCAGTGTCTCAGAGCTTACTGATCACAGAAGCCGTAAAGTGTGACATCACACTTTACCAGCCCCACCCACGATAGTTGACTGACACAGCCGTATTAGCCGTGACCCTGCCCTGAGTGAGTATGGCAAGCCGTTTTGACTTTTATTTATTCTCAGGATATGTATTTTTAATATCAACAATTTAATTTTCTCTAGTTAAAATGTTCATTCTTGATATCAGGAATTGTATTTCTAATAGTACCAATTGTAATTTTTGATATCAGCAATACATTTCCACTAGTAACAATGTTAATTCTTGATATCAACAATTACATTTTCACTAGTTAAAATGCCAATTATTGATATCAACAATTACATTTCAATTAGTAAAAACTATCATTTTTGATATCAAGAATTTATATCATGGGAATAGCAATAGGCAAGCCGTTATGACTTTTATTCCTTCTCAGGATATGACTTCTTGATATCAACAATTCCATTTTCACTAGTTAGAATGTTCATTCTTGATATCAGGAATTATATTTCTACTAGTAACAATTGCAATTTTTGATATCAACAATTATATTTCCACTAGTAACAATGTTAATTCTTGATATCAACAATTACATTTTTACTAGTTAAAATGGCAATTATTGAGACCAACAATTACATTTCTACTAGTAAAAACTATCATTTTTGATATCTGTAATTGCATTTTCACTAGTTAAATGTCACCATAGGCTGCCATTCAAAATCAATTGTTGATATCAACAACTTAGTTCTTGATATCAACAACTTAGTTATTGATATCAACAACTTGTTGATATCAACAACTTAGTTCTTGATATCAACAATTCAATTGCTGATATCAAAAATAAAGTTGTTGATATCAACAACTTAGTTCTTGATATCAACAATGTAATTCTTGATATCAACTTAATTGTTGATATCAAGAACTAAGTTGTTGATATCAACAATTAAGTTGTTGATATCAAGAATTAAGTTTTTGATATCAAGAAATGCCATTTTTACTAGTAAGAATAGCTATGGTAATGAGATCATGAATATTAATGAGGTCTTCCCTCTTTTTAGCGTCAGCACTGTCAATGAAACATGAAAATTATATTATGGCTGGATTTATTTATTTATTTTTATTAATAAAAAAAAAAGTAATTTTATTAATATTCCTTTTTATTGGCCACCAAGTCCTTCGGATAGCTTGGGCGAGCCGCGGCCGACGGCAGGCTGGTTCTGGCTCGGGCCCGGACACTCTCCAGACACCGGAGGATCCCTTCCCTCCATTTTAGTCCAGTGGTGTCTGGGAGGTCCACGGGATGATGGGAATTGGCCCCGTGCCAGAACAGAGAGAGGATGGTGGCGTCATCTAATGCCGTCGCCGCGGCAAGCCCGCAGAACTCCCGCAAATACTCGGGGAAAGGGAGATCTCGGTGGGCAAGGGCGATGAAGCGGGCAGCGATTTCCATCGCCGCGGGAGCCAAAAAAGCAGGAAACAAAAAACTTTTCAAACACAGGAAAACAAAAACGAGGGAGGAGAGACGCCGCTTACTTCTGTTTAGGTTCACTGTTCTGTCAGGCTCTCGGGGGAGCAAGGAGCGAGGAGACACGGAAAGTACTTCAAACAGGGATTTAATAAAACAAGGAAGGGATTTAATAATCAACACAGCGATCGCTGGAGACAAATACACATACACAATGACGTTAAGACAGCACACAGAAGCAGGGAAACACAGGGCTTTTAAAGGGGAGACTAAACTGGATAATTACTAACACAGGGCTGGGGACTAATCAACTAAAGACACAGGGCTGGGAACTGATAATACAAATGAGGACAGGAACAGGAACTAACCAAATATGGGCACGAGAGGAGGGGAAACACGTGACATGGGGAACACAGGTCTGACAGTGTTTTTGTAACTTACATGAGTTTTTAACATAAACTTGTCTGTGAAAGAGAACTTTTAGTACTTACATGCTTGTGACAGCCTCTCTCTGTTCACGTGCTTTTGGATGTGTGCGTCCAGAAAAACATATATCAGAAATTTAAAGTGATATGGCTTTAAAACAAGTGATTTCAGCGCGATATACATGATAATCAAACCAAACAGATGCTTTTGGCAGAGATCTAAGATACGAGCTAAAACTGCACAGCCCTGTTCTTGGAAAGAGGGCGGGGAGCAGCAGATTATTTGCATTTAAAGAGAAATGGACTAAAACAGTCTGTTTCTGCTTCCACTCAAAATAGGCATTTTCAAAATGATATAACACATGATCTGTGGGGTATTTTGAGCTGAAACTTCACAAACACATTCTGGGAACACCTGAGATTTATAATACATCTTGTAAAAAGGGGCATAATAGGTGCCCCTGAAAGGCTGATTTGCTGATTTCCCAGTGGTATCAAATGGGAAAAGGCACTGGTTCTTAAGGAAACTGCCAGGTTCAGGTCACAAGTAAATTAATCTGAACTTTGCGATTAATAAGAGTTAGTTGGCATAGAGTATTAGCACACTGTTAGGTTCAGTTTAGGGTTAGAAGAGTAAGTTGATATACTTGTAGTTACTTTATACTTACATACTTTTTAAGACTATACTGGAAGTTACTTAAAGTCAGTACAATGTCTGCTGGTGTCACGGTGCACACACGAGAGAGGAACAGGAACACGGACACAAGGATATAAACTCAAATAAAAGTATTTAATAAGACATCAAGGTAGGACAGGGCAAGGCTTACAGACAGGATACACCGGGAAGTAACGAGTAGACCAGATGAAATTAAACTCAAAAGACAGGACTAATATACAAGGGATAATCATAGACAATTAGACAAACCAGAGGAGAGCTGGCCCCCCGACTGAGCCTGGTTTCTCCCAAGGTTTTTTTTTCTCCATTCTGTCACAGAGGGAGTTTTGGTTCCTTGCCGCTGTCGCCTCTGGCTTGCTCAGTCGGGGACACTTAATTTCTAGCGATTATCGTCAATTGGATTTCACATATACTATTTAAACTATACTGAGCTAGACAATGACATCTCTGAATTCAATAATGAAATGCCTTTAACTGAAAATTGAGTGTTTAATCTTATTATTATACATTACTGACACTCTATCCTCCAACTTGATACTGTTAAGTGCTTTGACACAATCTGTATTGTTAAAAGCGCTATATAAATAAAGATGACTTGACTTGACTTGACATGACAAACACGGCTGGACAAGAATTAACCAATAATCACATCAGACGAGGACAGGAAACAAACCAAATATGGACACAAGAGGCGGGAACACATGACACACACGACAGAGGACTGACATTACACCCCCCTCCCGAAAGGCTCATCCCGAGCCTTAACAGTTCCATCAGGGAGGGGGGGTGGGCGCTCCTCCAGAGCAGAACAGACAGAGAGGGACCATGGCGGAGCTGGGAGCTCAGGAGGCCACGGCGGTGCAGGGAGCTCAGGTGGCCATGGCGGTACCGGGAGCTCTGGAGGCCATGGCGGAGCTGGGAGCTCTGGAGGCCATGGTAGGTGGTCTTCGGGGACCTTGGCCTCGGTCCCCTCGGCCCGGCCCCTACAGCCGGAACTCTTACTGACCCCCCCCCCTAAAAAAAAATCCCTGGGGAAGTGAGGGGGTATCAGGAGCCCTCCGGTGCTAAACAGACAGGACAGTACAAGACAAGACAGGAAAGCCCTCCGGGGCCAGACAGACAGGACAGGACAGCCCACAGGAACAGGAAGCCCTCCAGGGCTAGCTCGGAGGCTGAGGCTTCTTCTGGGCATGACCAGGAGTCAGGGGCCCTCACAGGGTCCCTCAGCGACCGCCTCCAGTTCAGCGACAAGGGGGCAGGTGGCTGGGAATGGCCTCCATGGCCACTACAAGAAGAGCCGCCTGCCCCAGACGAGTCTCCATGGACCAGACAAGACAAGGTAAGTTTAAAATGTTCCTGTGGGCACAACAAGACAACACAATACTCCTGGCCTTGACATGTGGACTTGATCCACGGGGCTAGGGATTGCGGTAGCAAGTGGGCTTGTGTCAGCGGCGATCCGGCCGGCTTGAGTCAGCGGCGATCCGGCGGGCTTGAGTCAGTGGCGATCCGGCCAGCAGGCATTGAGTCAGCGGTGGGCCGGCGGGCATTGAGTCAGCGGCGGGCCGGCGGGCATTGAGTCAGAGGCGAGCATTGAGACAGAGGCGATGCCAGCGGGCATTGGTCAGCGTCGATCTGGTGGGCTTGAGTCAGCGGCGATCCGGTGGCGTGATCTCCCGCGAATAAAAGTCAGTGCCTTGGGTCCAACCGCAATTTTAATTTCAAATTTTTTGCGATCTTCTCAGTATGGTACAGAAGCCCTGAGGAGCAAAGTGAAAAAAATGTTTTGAATCTTCTTGAGCTATATATCTACATTTTTCAGCACAGCAACATATTTGCATATTTTTTTGTCCCTCTGATTTATTTATTTTTTTTGTACAGTGAGTGTTCACAATTTAAAACGTAAATGTATTTAATTATGACTGGTCTACTTGCATCTTGCTCCATACTCAATTGTGATTTGACTTGTCTTCCTTGTATATATTGAACATTTAATTTACACAAAACTTACCTGATTATATTGATTTACTGCATTACAAGTGTAGCATTCTCCTTCAGGAATAACAGAGAAGTACAGTAAGTTAGGTGATACAGCATGTTGAGATCAATTTAATAATTAAACAATTAAATACCTGTTGTATAATGGACACGTGTTATGTGCCAGGTTAGAATAAAAAAAGAAACTCCACATACACACATATGCAGCTGAAACAAATATTGCTTCTTTATTGCAAGTTAATTACAGAAATTAGCATCAGTAGAAAAAAAGTCATCTTCAGCCCAGCTGCTTCCGTCTTGATTGAATCTACTGCTTCTTTCCCTCTCAAGTACCTTTAGTCTAATTAGCCATTTGTAACTGAGTTTTGAGCTTCCATGCTAAACCAAACCACCACCAGTTACCATGGCAACTATACATTTGTAAACCCCTAAGAATCCCTCTTCCCTTTTCGGAGAGTCAATCATGCATGATCCTTCAAGTCAAGACCCTACAAGCTTTTCGATCAGGCATCAGTGTTTAATCACATCTGCTCCATCTCTGAATGGTCTGAGCCCTTCCTGCCTTTCTGAATTAGCAGCCCTCATGCATTAATGCAGATTCAGTCCCATCACAGCTTGAATGCACATGGAAGTTTTGATAAACTGCAGGAGGAATGTTGTTTATGCTGGAGAAACCAGCACAGCTTGTTTGCTGCAAGGTTTTTACTTGGCCTTCCAGTTGCTTTTCACCTCTGGAGTCACATTAAATGTACACCAGATTTTGGAACCTTGGGCAATGTGCTCTTGATATAACTTATCAAAAAGCGACTTCTTCCTGCAGCAAAACAAGTTTAATACCAATTAATCTTAAACTATGAGCAATACATTGCCCAAATGAACAATTTGTCTTCTCCATTTCAAAAGCCTTTTCTTTCATGTTCCTATATTAAGCAACATTTTTTTTTTGACATTGCTTAAACAGAATTATGTGAGTTGCTTCTGTCATTGTGGAACAGTATACTCGAGGTCAATGTTTGTAGGTGAAAACTTGGATGAATTTATTTTCTTTTATATTTTAAAATAAATACCTGTTGTTTTTCAGCAAACATTCTGTAACAAAAAAAGAGGCGATAGTTCAAGTAGCAGTAAGAAATAAAATCCCACATTCCAAAAGGTTAAACATCACACATTTTAGTGTAGTGTACAATTCGCATTACATTTTATCATTCTTCACATAGTATATACATTGATATTATAAAAGTAGTAACATGCTGTTTCCAAGACATAGTTTGCATAAAATCTCTCTATTAAGATACAGATATGAATGATATATTGTAATATTTAAACAGGAATTAATTAAATAGGAGTGTCAAAATAAATACTGTAAATCAGATTAAACTTTATCACAGTGTTTTAATTTTTTATTTATTGCAGATGGATCATTGGCAACCCACACAGCATTGATTAGTGTTTGCGGCTTCACAAACTTTATGTAACTGCAGAATTACTTATATCGGCTGCAAAACAAACTCTGAAGACAAACTAAAATAACTGGCGTCATATTAGGACTGAAATCAACAGTAATTCTTGTAAAAGAGCGTTTGATTTCTTCATGGGTGAATGCCCTTTGCATGTTATTGAAAGCGTGCTTTTTTGGCATCCTCATTAGCCATGTTTGGCCAGTTAGTTTCACTGTCAAAAAACGACTGTCAGAATCACACACCCATTGGTGCCAGGAAACTAAGAAAATTGGCAAAAAAAAAGCTTTGCATATCACTTCCATATTGTTTTGGTAGTTGTTGAGATATCAAATTATTAGGTGATTTGGGGAAAAGCCTCCTGCTGTTGTCTTTTTATATGGTAAAGGAATGAACATCCCCTGATTTATTCAAAAATTGACAAGCTTGTGTTCTTGCAATCTAATGTTTTCAAATTTATATTAAGTACAATTTCTAAAGCTGTTCATTGTGTGTCATTTAAAACATTCACGCACCAGATAGGAATGTTTTCCCATTAAAGATGCTATCAGAAGAGTGTGTGTGTAAAGTTGAGGACAGCTGGTCACGTGGACAGCTCCTTCTTGATCATCAAAGACGGCAAAAGTTATGCATACCTCATCGCCTATCAAACACAAAGGAGGATCAGTGTGTCTTTTATGAGCCAGCCAAGTGGTTAAAACTGTTAGTGAGTGAGATTTCGTTTTCAGACAAGGCGTACACACCAAAGAGACAAGAGAAGAGAGTAGTCTTTCATGTTCTTATTGATGTTTAAATTGGACATTTTATACACAGCATGTGCATCCATTACCATCCCACCAAACTATCCTAATACAGCATACGGAAGGTGTGTAAATGTAGTGAGAGAGGATGTAATTGTTATGAATGGTATATTTTCATCCATATTTTCATAAACAAGGCTTTATGCTATAGTTGTCAAATTTCTGAAGATGAACAAAAGATGTACTGTGGCACTGTAAGGTGTAGTGAAACATCTAATTTCTAACCATTAAACATACATATCTATCTCTCTATATATATATATTGGAATACCACCAGATTTTGTTCTATTGTCTACCTTCCATTGTCAAATCAAACATATGAGGTGAGCAGATGGTTGAGTAATTTATAGCATTACAACATATGCAAATAAGCTCTGGCAAATATTGTGAAGGTCTGTTTCCTGTTCACTATCTTCTCTTTTGCCATCTGTTAAATATAAGCTCAGGTTTCCCTCCGTCTGAGTAATAATTGTAGCTTCACCTGAATCAGTTGTGTGATGGAAACCTTTAAAATTCTGTAAAACGTATTTCTTATTTAGTTCCTGATTTTGTATTACTTATTTAATCGTCTTGTGCTACTCGTGTGTTGGTCAAAAATGACAGATATGTTTTTTCTTCAGTAAAATAAATGTACTGTATTTTAGTTTGATTTTATGACACTAAATTATATTTATGCAATAGTTATTATCAATTCATTACCTGTTAAGCACTTTTGCTATTTTGCTAAAATGCTATTGATACATTTTATATGTAAAATATACAACCCCAAATCAGAAAAAGTTGGGAGCCGTATGGAAAACGCAAATAAAAAAAGAAAGTAGTGATTTCTAAGATTTACTTTGACTTGTATTTCATTGCAGACAATATGTAACCCAAAGGATTTCATGTTTTGTCTGGTCAACTTCATGTCATTTGTAAATATGCATCCTTTCCTGTCATTCAGACCTGCAACACATTCCAAAAAAAGTTGGGGGAGTGAAGCATTTACCACTTTGCACTGTTGCCATTCCTTTTCACAACACTTAAAAGACGTTGGGCTAGAAGTACCAACTGTAAGGGGCTGGGGTCGGGGTGACCAACAAGACGAACAGAAACTTTTGACTGCCATATCAGAAATAGCAGCTGAACCCGCACACGTTGGATTTGCCGTTTTTGAATGCCGATGTGCGTTCGCAAAGCCATGAACATCAATAGCAACGCAACATGCTCCATTGTTGATGGTGTGTTTAGGCTTGTTCAGGATGCATCTGCGCTGTGTGGACTGGTCGGTGTGTGTCATCGGTGCTGCGATGGAGCTACTGGAAATGCAGACGGCTCTTTATGCTTTTGGATCGCTCTCTCTGTGCTTTGGTGACGTGCGATCGATTGATCAGTCTGTGCAGCGCCACACCATCTCGAACAAGCCAGTTGTGTGTCGCGTTGCTGTGCTAACAAAAGAAGAGATGTATTCGTGTTGAGTGACATAAGACCTAGCTCTGTCTTGGCTCTCTAGCCCGTGGAACAGCAAACTGGTTCTTAAAGTGCTTGCCAGTCGAACCAACTACGAACCGGCAATAGCACTAGCTCCGAACTAGCACCCAGTTCCTGCTGGTGGACAGTATGGGGTAAACGCAAACTAAAATCACCATTACGAACAGTCACACTGATTTACCAATACAAAATACTACTATTATTTATATAAAATGTTATTTCATTGCAGACTAATATTTAAGAAACAAACAACAATAGCCATCATAAAGTTTTGTCTAGGTCAACTTCATGTCAATTTGTACAATATAGCAGTGCTCTGATATACAGTCATTGAAGTAACATAAACATGATGCACATTTTGCCAAAAAATTTGCTCTGGAACAAATAATAGCATTAATGAGACCAAAGGCTGCCTGTTAGATGTTGCCCAAAACAAATTATATCTCATGTTCAACCACTTATAGAGACATCAGAGCCAGCGGTAAGATTCCAGTAAGAATCTGGTCCGAGGTGAGGCTGCTCTCAACAGGTTCATGAGCGCTGAACGTAGAAGCAAATATTCGAACAGAACACTATTTGAAGTGCCATATCAAGTACATTATCGCATAAAATGCTTTTAGAGGCTGCATCTCATTTATGTATCATGAGTCTTGAAGCAGACCGCTTTTATCCAAAGCGAGCTCATATCTCCAAATGAGGACATTAGAAGCAAATCATTCAAACCAGACATATTTGAAGTCCAAACAAGTACATTCAAGTCGCTATGACAAGTGCTTGGTTAGCCTAACGCAGTACACGTAAAAAGTTATTTATGTATTTAGTCATTTAGCAGACGCTTTTATCCAAAGCGACTTACAACGAGTAAGGACATTAGAAGCAATCAGAAACCAACAGAAAGAGGTTACTACATGCAATGTGCACAAAACAAGTCTAGTGGATTAGAGCGTAACGCCATGCCACTCGCTGTGAGAAAGTTATTTTTTTATCTTTGTAAAGAAAACGAGTAGATAGAATATAGAAAAGTGCAAGTGGCTGTTGGACTACATGTCCATAACACAAAACAGTATAGTGGATTAGAGCGTCACCATGACACTCGCTGTGAGCCAACTCATAGCATCTGATTGGCAAGCAGATTGACTAAATCGGTGCATTGGCTGATAAGAGTTCTGTTAGACTCTAATATCAACACTCTTATCAGCCAATCAGATTTGAGGACCAGAGACGAACTGTTGTATATATATATTAACTTCAGCATTTGTCAGGTGAACTCAATGGTTTAAATTTTGTTCTAACAACCGATGAATTGCAAAACGCACTCAGGATTAGCATAAAGGATGTTTCTATGTGAACAGGATGTTAATGAAAACTTGCTACATGGTGAGAAACATTTATATGTATCATTACAAGCTGACTGAAAAAAGCAGGGTTTAGTGGAACACAATAGGTTAGTGCAGTTTAATTATTTAACACACTATTGACTAGTGGATTAAATCAGAGTCTTGGTTTCAAAATAATTTGTGGTACACTGCTAGCCTCCAGAAAACCACATCGATAAAGCTGTTGTCCAGGCACTGGAGTCTGGATTAGCTCAGGCTCGATGTAAGCATTAGCGGACGATTGACAAATAAAGCGCTAACAAGATTGCGATCAGAGAGTCTCGGACTGACAGCCTTGATAATCTGCCATTCCCATTCCACACTGCTTCCTGTAATCTGACTTAACATAATACTTCCTGAGTGTTTCTTTTTTATTGCTCCCCAAAGCCCTGATCAAGTAAAAGCTTAATTATGGCTAATGAATTCTCCTCCAGAGCTCCACAGTAAACACTATCACAAACAATCACACCAACTTTGAGAAGGAAAGAGACATCCAGTGAGAAACACAAGCAGCAGAGAGGCAATAAATACATAGAATGATTTCTGGCCATTTCACGCCTTTGATCAGCCCTGTACAGTTTGCTGTGCCTAAAGGAGTGAGTCCAAGATCTGTGGCTTTTTGCTGTATGAAACTGCACTAAGAAAAGATGCATGAAGTTTTTCAGGGCCACTAAACAGTTTAAAGCAGCATCCATGAACAACCCAACTGGGCGATGCTTCAGCAAACATTTGCAACTCAGAGCATTTCGGGGGTACTCAAGAGAACCCTTCAATGCAACAAATCTACATTTTTAAAAATGTTAATCCATGGTTTGAATAAAATGTTCTGAATGTTTAGGTTAAATGTGCTTGGAGCTCCAAAAGCAATAGGCTTCCCTATTCCATCTAGTTTTGTGAAGCCATTTTGAGACTCATGAATATGGCAGTGATAGTGTCATATGGAAAAAAAAAAATGGTGAAATAGAGTTTACAAGACACCATTTTCAACTAAAAACAGAAAATGCTTTATGCGTTTTGGCTGTTCATTTATACATCTGCATTTGGGGGGTTTCAGAGTGTAAGTTTTTGAAAACAATACCATTATTGTCTCTGTTTAAACTAAAACAATTATGAATTTGTGAAAGTGGTGACGTCATGTGCATGCATATTACGTGTCCAGTAATAAGTATGTCTGCAAGCGCGTTGTGTTTCTTTACAAAGTGACATTGCCAACTCCTGGTCTGGCATTCATAGCACAGCATTTTTAGTCAGTGTTGTGGATTTACAGTGATAATTAGTAATAATCTGAATACAGTATTTTAATGTAAGATATTACTGTTAAATCATGCAAAATCCTGACAACGTTACTGTTAAATCTCAGTCCTGAGCATTGACTACCAAAAAAATATTGCACAGATATAGAATAGTTCTTGCACATATTTATGTTTTAACAGACACCAAATGTGCACAAGCCTACCTTTGAATATGAATGATGTCACCTTGATTTTGTTAAAATATTTTGCATGCAACATTGACCTTTGACAAAAAAGTGGAACTTGGAACAATCAAACCATTGCTTAGGGTGTTTTCAGATGTTGTTGTATTTATTTACAGTTGTTAGAATTGTATGGGCCATTGGCTAATTGAAAGACAGAACAAACATTCTGCCTCATATACTTCAATGATAAATCTACCCATGAGACTGAAAACCACCCTAAGCAAATGAGGACATTTTTGGTAATGTGTAAGCTATGCTTCCATTGTGGAAATAAACAGATATTTATGTGTAGTTGAGTATTCTTCTAATTCTTTCATTCAGAATAAAATACAATAGAAGTGCAGCTCTTGATTACCAATAAAGTAAAATAAAACACATACTGTACCATTTTAAAGTGCAAGGAGAGGACTGTAAGGAAGACCCTGTGTAGGGTTAACCCACGCAAGGCTGCAGGTCCTGACAACATACCAGGCCGGGTATTGAGAGACTGTGCTGAACAGCTAACAGATGTCTTAACAGATATCTTTAACATCTCATTAAGCCAAGCAGTTGTCCCCACATGTTTCAAGTCCACCACCATCAGCCCAGTACCAAAGAAGTCACCTGTGTCCTGAATGACTATCATCCCATAGCACTGACCCCAATCATGATGAAGTGCTTTGAGAGGTTAGTCATGCACCATATCAAATCCAATCTCCCCAACACACTTGATCCGCTCCAGTTTGCATACCATCCAAACCGCTCCACGGACGATGCAATTTCCTCCACCCTCCACCTGGCTCTTACCCACTTAGAAAACAAAGACTCTTATGTTAGAATGCTGTTCATCGACTTCAGCTCAGCATTCAACACAATAATCCCACAACAGCTCATCAACAAACTAAACCTGCTGGGCTTAAATGCCTCCCTCTGTAACTGGATCCTGGACTTTCTAACCGGAAGACCTCAGTCAGTCCATGTCGGCCACAACACCTTGAGCACTACCACACTGAGCACAGGTGCCCCACAGGGCTGTGTGCTCAGCCCGCTGCTCTTCAAGCTGCTGACCCATGACTGCACTGCCAAGTTCAGCTCCAACCACATCATCAAGTTTGCAGATGACACAACTGTGGTAGGTCTCATCAGCAACAACGATGAAACACCCTACAGAGAGGAAGTGGCACAACTGGTTGAATGGTGTGGTTCAAACAACCTGTCCCTCAATGTGAGTAAGACAAAGAAGGTTGTGATGGACTTTGTGATGGACAGGAGGAACTCTGTTAACCACCCCCCACTGACCATCGACAGCTCGACTGTGGAGAGAGTCAGCAGCACTAAATTCCAGGGGGTGCACATAACAGAAGATCTCACCTGGACCACCAACACTACATCATTCTCCAAGAAGGCGCAACAGCGGCTCCACTTCCTGTGCCGACTTAAAAGAGCAAGTCTCCCCCCACCCATCCTCACCACATTCTACAGGGGAACAATTGAGAGTGTGCTGACCAGCTGCATCACTGTCTGGTATGGGAACTGTAGTGCAGCAGACCGCAAGACCCTGCAGCGGACAGTGAACACAGCTGCAAAGATCATCGGTGCCCCTCTCCCCTCCATCCTGGACATTTTCCTTGCACGATGCTCCAGTAAAGCTACCAGTATCGTGAAAGACCCCACCCCACCCATCCCTCCCTCCCACAGTCTCTTCCAGCTCTTGCCATCAGGAAGATGGTACTGGAGCATCAGAGTCCACTCCGCCAGACTGCTCAACAGCTTTTCTCCCCAGGCTGTGAGAGCCCTCAATTCCAATCACCTCACCCCCCTCTGAAACCTCATCCACAACCCTAGCTCCTGAAACCAGGATCCCCCCCCATCCCACCACACCACACCACACCACACCACACCACACCACACCACATGCACCACATGAAAACTCAAGAACATTGTGCAATTCTGAGTGTGCTACACACAGGTGTGTGGGCTGGACAAACCACCTGTAGAAACACACTCTTTTTCTCTCTACAGGTGCATCTCAATAAATTGGAATGTCGTGAAAAAGTTCATTTTTTCTTGTAACTTATTTCAAAAAGTGAAACGTTCATATATTTTAGATTCATTGCATGTAAAGTAAAACATTTCAAAAGTTTTTTTTTTGTTTTAATTTTGATGATTAGGGCTTACAGCTCATGAAAGCCAAAAATCAGTATCTCAAAATATTAGAATATTTACATTTGAGTTTCAATTAATGACCATCCCTACAGTATAAATTCCGGGTATCTCTTGTTCTTTGAAACCACAATAAAGGAGAAGACTGCTGACTTGGCAATGATCCAGAAGATGAACATTGATGCCCTCCACAAAGAGGGTAAGTCACAGAGGGTCATTACTGAAAGGTGTGGCTGTTTACAGAGTGCTGTATCAAAGCATATTAAATGCAAAGTTGACTGGAAGGAAGAATTTGGGTAGGAAAAGGTGCACAAGCAACAGGGATGACTGCAAGCTTGAGAATACTGTCAAGCAAAGCTCGTTCAAACACTTGTGAGAGCTTCACAAGAAATGGACTGAAGCTGGAGTCAGTGCATCAAGAGTCACCACGCTCAGATGTCTTCAGGAAAAGGGCTACCAAGCCACTTCTGAACCAGAGACAAAGTCAGAAGCGTCTTACCTGGGCTGTGGAGAAAAATATCTCAGTGGTCCAAAGTCCTCTTTTCAGATGAAAGTAAATTTTGCATTTCATTTGGAAACAAGGTCCCAGAGTCTGGAGGAAGACTGGAGAGGCACAGATTCCATGTTGCTTGAAGTCCAGTGTGAAGTTTCCACAGTCAGTGATGATTTGGGCTGCCATGTCATCTGCTGGTGTTGGTCCACTGTGTTTTCTGAAGTCCACAGTCAACGCCAGCCATCTACCAGGAAATTTTAGAGCACTTCATGCTTCCTTCTGCTGACAAGCTTTATGGAGATGCTGATTTAATTTTCCAGCAGGACTTGGCACCTGCTCACACTGCCAAAGGTACCAAAAGCTGGTTCAATGACCATGGTGTTACTGTGCTTGCTTGGAACCAAAGACTTAAACTACTTCAGTCTGTGTGCATTGAATTTATTTAATACACGAGTTTCACAATTTGAGTTGAATTACTGAAATAAATTAACTTTTCCACAACATTCTAATTTATTGAGATGCACCTGTATATGCACCAGACACTTTCTTATAAACACTCCATGTTACAAGGACTTAATTAGATAACACAAATGTTTACTTGTGAATGCATCACAATCATATTGCACTACTTCCTCCTTAACTTTCAATACCTCTATTGCACAATATCACGCACAGTTATTATGTAAAGTACTTGTATAGTCTGTCTTAGGTTATGTGTATGTATAGTCAACTGTTTATAGTATATGTATAGTTAGATCACCGATTCAGTAAGTTAGCTATGTAAGTCTAAAAATTGTTCTTACGTCTAGTGTTGTATGTTTATATTAATGCTTATTTATGTAGCACTGCAGTCCTGCGAGACACGACATTTTGTTCCACTGTATGTCCACACGTAGCAGAATGACAATAAAGCTCAACTTGAACTTGAACTAAATGAGGAACAAACATAACTGCACACTCTCTTAAGCACAATTTATGTATTATAATGTTTCAGGCAAAAAAAGTAATATTTGTCAAGGTATGATTCCATACAAGATGGAGAACAACATATAAATAAGGATGATAATTAGTTAATTATTGGATGGTGACCCGGATGCCATTACTTTCACCTGTGCATGATCCCTTATCTCCATTTTGTAAGGAATCATAGGGTAGAGTGGGGAAAATGCACCCTTAAGGACTGTCATTTTTTTATTTATTTTTTTTGTGAAAAGTAATCATGGTTTTAGTGGCAATGGCATAAATTAGAAACAAAGTATGAACAATGTCCAGAGTTTTCATGTTATTAGATTTTTTACAAAAATTTAATTTGTACCAATGAGCCATTTTACCCCACCCATGGGGTAGTCTGACAAAGCAATTTGTTTTAAACATTTACAGCAAAATCAGAATACAGACAGTTTTTACTTAAAATTAAAAATAATATAATTAATAATTATGAATTACAAAATTATAATAGCCTATTTGAAACATTTTGTTAGCTGATGCTAACTGGCTAGCTAACTAGCTACCTGATGCTAAAGCTTGGCATACACTACACATTTTTCCCCCTGATTTTACAGTCTAAACAAGTTGACTGTTGACAATGTTTGTTATCAACATTTTTTTCATAACACAACACAGCATCCAAAATATAACAAAACAAAACAACAGACACATACTCAACATCTCAAAGTCCAGTCAAAAGGGAGGGAGAGAGGGAAGGACAATAAAAAAACAAAACTCACTCCTTTATACAATCACGTATATCAAACAAAAAACACTGCCAAGCATCAATGATCGAAGGCCTGGCCCCACCGACTCGCGCCGTTGCACATTCACAAGTCACTATTTGCAGGAGGCTACGGATCCAATATGTTTTTCCACACATGTGCGGTGTAAACCAGTTCTGTATTATTGTCTTCTTCGCAGCTGTAAAACCAGCAAACAACATTCTCTTTTGTATTGAACTTATACAGAGACCAGAATCATCATTAAGAAGACACAAACTTGGGTTAACAAACCAATCAATTCGCAGTAAGGATGACAAAACCAGGTTTACATGTGTCCATAGACTAATGACGATAGGACATTCCCAAAACATATGAAGAAAAGTGCCTGATGATGCAGTATTACATATATGGCAGTTAAAATTAGATTTTAGTTTAATTTTAAAAAAGGAGTTATGTATGCTCTATGAATGACTTTGAAGTGAATAAGACGATGGATGAGCCAAATTTTTAGATGTTAAGCTGAGATTAGACCACACTCTCTCCCAGTCGACAGATAAATTAAGGTCAGATAATTCCCTATTCCAAATAGTTTTAATAGAAAGAGGTTTTGTAATGCAATCAATAATTTTATTATATATTAAGGAAACAGATGGCCGACCAGAAGATGGTGCAATCCAGTCCTGCATAGGATGAGAGGAAATGGAAGATGCCAACGGAACGCCATACGCTTTGAGAGCAGAACGCAATTGAAGAAAGACAAAATATGTTTACCAGCAAAATATGCTGGTAGACAAAATTTGGTTCTTAAAGAAAAAATTGTGATGTATTGTCATACTCGAAATCGGTGGTCTGCATTTAACCCATCCAAATGCACACACACAGCAGTGAGTAGTGAACACACACACAGTGAACACGCACCCGGAGCAGTGGGAAGCCATTGCTCCAGCGCCCGGGGAGCAATTGGGGGTTTCGGTGCCTTGCTCAAGGGCACCTCAGTCATGGTTTTGAAGGTGGAAAGAGTGCTGTTTATTCACAATCCCCACCTTCAATTCCTGCCGGTGCGAGAATCGAACCAGCGACCTTCAGGTTACAAGCCCAACTCTCTAACCGCCAGGCCACAACTGCCCCCATTTAATGTCTGAAATGAACAGAGGCCCTGGTTATCATATATATCACCGCACGTGTTTACACCCAAAGAAGACCAAGAGGGTTGGACAAATGGACGATTTCCGCATACACAATTACAATTGTGCCATAAAGGTTGTACTGTTACAAAATTTGAAGGGTCCTCCTATCCGACGTTCAACCATTTTCCAGATTTTAATAGAGTTAGCCACAACCGGACCAAATTTATAATTATCCCCTTTTTTTGCTGTGCCAGTAAATAAAATATATTGAAGTCTATTTGGTTTAACCTTGTCAGCTTCAATCACCCTCCATGAAACTGTAGATTGAGGATCAACCCAATTATGAAGAGCCTTAAGCTGGAACGACCAATAATACAATTCAAAATTTGGTACAGCCAGTCCTCCTGCACAATTAGTATGTTGTAATGTGGTAAGTTTAATTCTGGGGCATTTATCATTGCAGATAAACTTAGAAATTATGGAGTTGATCTCCTTAAAGTAACCTGGAGGGGGAGAAAGTGGTAGCACAGAGAAAAAAAATTAAATCGAGGTAACAAATTCATCTTAACAGTGGAGATTCTTCCTTGGAGAGAGACTTTAATTAAGATTCTTCCATCTTTGAATGTCATTTTTGACCTTAACTAAAATATTATTAAAATTGTCTCTGGCAATCTTATGAATGTTTTTTTATATGGTAATGGCCACATAAGATTCCTTAACAGGGATAAATGAGGGAATAGAAGAATTAAGTTTAAGATTGTTAATTGGCATTAAAGCAGATTTGCTCCAATTTATTTTATATCCTGATAAGCTACTAAAATTATCAAATTCCTTAATTATACTAGAGACTGAAACATCAAAGTGGTCTAAATATAGGATAATATCATCAGCGTATAATGAAATACTATGATTATGATCATGAATCTTAATCGATACTTCAGATTTCCTGATGGCTTGTGCTAAGAGTTCAAGAGATAGACAAAACAATAAGGGGGAAAGCGGACATCCCTGCCTCGTTCCCCCCTGTAAAGGGAATGAGGGGCAGTGTTGGGGAAAGTTACTTTTAAAAGTAATGCATTACAATATTGCGTTACTCCCTAAAAAAGTAACTAATTGCGTTACTTAGTTACTTTTTTAGGAAAGTAATGCCTTACGTTACTTTTGCGTTACTTTTTAAATATGAGCAGGGCTTGATTGTTTTTAATACAAGAAGTTGTAATTATAGCAAATGTAAAGCCCTTTCACACCAAAAAGTGTAATGAATAAACCTCAGGCTGAAGGAAGAGTAAATTCACGTGTGTAGAGTAGAGCGCAGGAGAAGAAGTTCAACACTCTTCAGCAATAAAAAAAACAATGAAGCACAATTGTTAGTTTATCTAAAGTCATTTTTTCTTATCAGTATGATTGAACTGGATCATCAAAGGTCAGCAGCAAAGACATTGGTTAATAAAATGGGATTAGATACATTTGTGTTGTTTAACATATTTAATTATTGCAGGTTTGTGTCATATTCTGTGTTTGCATTTCACCGTTTTAATTCATTTTGATGAATACTAAATCAGTTTTTTTGCAAGTGGGATGAATTAAAGCACATTCACATTTAGTTTAGAACTACAGTAACAGCATGTTCACACCAAGGTTATTATAGTTTAGAATTTTTAAATTCGTTTTATTTTAATATCGTTTTCAAATTTGCTATAAAATTCAGTTTAGTTTTTATTAGTTTCATTAATATTTTTGTTAGTTTTAGTTTAGTTTTTATTTTGTGAACACATTTTTATTTAGTTTTTATATAGTTTAGTTTCGGTTTTAATTTATGTTTAGCAGAATCAACAGATCACTTCCAGAGCGAAGGCCAAAGAAAGACTTAATTTAACTTATTGAGGCAAACGTTTAGCGACACAAAATTAACGCATGCTGAAACGCATAAATCTACACAAGTTGCGATAATGTAATCTAATGGTGTGTTGAGATATTAATATGAAAATAAATGTAGCCTAATTTCGTTATATTAGATGTCTTTTTTCTTATTTAACCAAAATCATGGTATTGTCGTGTCTTGCTCACTTTTCCATGAACAGCCGAGCATAAATCATCTAATGAATTATGACTAATGACTAATGAAATTCAATAATAACCACAATCGCAGTAAAGGCTCATATTTGAATATGTTCTTTTCTTTATTTATGAAGAATTATAAGCGTGTCTATGATGTGATTTAGCCTATGCATATTTGTTCTAAAGTTTGGCAGAGTGATCACCAGATGCTCGGACAAGTTTTGTATTGTTTACAGAAAGGATGCACGTTCTCATCTTTTTTTTTTCTGTTAATTATCACGTTGCTCTGCGTGTCTGTTTTTCGTCAAAGCACCAACTTAGAATGCCTAATGTTGGTTTGATTGCTTGTGTTACACGAGAAAATTAATAAGTTTGCCTACCTGATGTTGTAGATTAATGCGTGTGCGGTTCGGGTCGCGTCTCGCGGTCTTTATGTCAAACGGTTCTGGTCTGGTACAGAAATAAATGAGTGCTGCTGTGGGATAACGGGTCGGGTGTTCTGTTAAGTACTGCAGGTGCATGTTTATCAAACAGGACCGGTGCAGGACTCTGCTTTAAACTGCTTTGTGTCTCTCCGTCAGATAACCCAATGTGTGTGATGCGCCATTTACAGGTATTTCCCTGAACTGTCACACAACTCAAATATTTTTCCGCCAAGGGGTGAGAACGTAATGATTATGAAAACGATTGTTAATTTTTGTTAATTATTATTTTATTTCAGTTAGTTTTTCAATAACTATCAGTCAATAAATGGGAAAAAAGTAACTCGCGTTACTTTTTTGAAAAAAAAAGTAATGCGTTACTTTACTAGTTACTTGAAAAAAGTAATATTATTACTTAACTCGCGTTACTTGTAATGCGTTACCCCCAACACTGATGAGGGGGAAATAATATTACCAGTTATGACTGATGCTGCAGGTGAGTGATATAATGTCTTAATCATAGAAATGAAGTGTTCACCGAACATTGCAGAACTGCCCACATATAATTCCTCTCTAGCCTGTCAAAGGCTTTTTCTGCATCCAGTGAGAAAACTGCACAAGGACTTGGATGAGAATCTGCAAAGTCAAGAATATGAAGGAGTCGACGCATATTGTCAGACACATTGCGTCCCTTGATGAAACCGGTTTGGTCCTCCTTGATCAAACTATGAATTACCTTCTCCATACGAGAAGCAAAAACTTTAGCATAGATTTTTAGATCATATGGGATAAGCGAAATCGGTCTGTAGCTGGAACAATCTAATGGATCTTCCCCTTTTTTAAGAAGTAATGATATCAATGAAGTTTTTTGATCTCTATGAAATACCCATGTTCAATTGCAAAATTAAATGAAATAAGCATAAGTATCCCTACCAAATCCCAAATTTCTAAATATAATTCAGGGGGGAGACCATCTAGACCCGGCGATTTGCCCTTTTGAAGGCTTTTTAGAGAGACGTGGAGTTCCTCCAAACTTAATGGGGCCTCCAAAGATTCTTTATCCATCTGTGAGATCCGAGGCAGTTCCAATTTATCTAAATACTGCTTACAAATTGGTTCATCAAAATCCGTTTCGGCTTTATACAGATTTATGTAAAAACCTTTAAATATTTCATTAATTGCCACAGGGTTCGTGGTGACCTAATCATCCGATTATTTTATTGCGCTAATATATGCGTATATATAAAATCGTGTTTGGTCTCATACTGTATCGCGTATCTTGTCAGTGTCTGCGCTTGCTTGGCCATTTGGTGTGATAACAGGAAAGTGTGTTCAAGCGCCAGCAGAAGACAGTGTAAAGAAATACTTTTTGAGAGAAGCAGTCTATCAGCGAAAGTTTAAAGCAGCTCGTAAGTGTATTTACTTGTCTCATTAGTGTTTAGTGCAGTTGCCGTTGCTAGGAAACGCTTGTTTTTGTTTACTGTGTAGAGACTTGCTCAAATCGCGTTTGGTCTCGTACTGTATCGCGTATCTTGTCAGTGTCTGCGCTTGCTTGGCCATTTGGTGTGATAACAGGAAAGTGTGTTCAAGCGCCAGCAGAAGACAGTGTAAAGAAATACTTTTTGAGAGAAGCAGTCTATCAGCAGAAGTTGTAAGCAGCTCGTAAGTGTATTTACTTGTCTCATTAGTGTTTAGTGCAGTTGCCGTTGCTAGGAAACGATTGTTTTTGTTTACTGTGTAGAGACTTGCTCAAATCGTGTTTGGTCTCGTACTGTATCACGTATCTTGTCAGTGTCTGCGCTTGCTTGGCCATTTGGTGTGATAACAGGAAAGTGTGTTCAGCTGAATTCAATTAGTGATTTGTTAGACGGGTATAAAAAAGGTTATTATACCGCGGCAGCGGTTGCGGCAGTTGTCGTGTGAAGCCTCCTAGTGTGCAGACCGAAGAGTGTAAAGACCATCGACTCTACCGTGCGACTCCATTGGGCAGGGACACCGGCAAGGGATATAAGTATCGAATTATCTTTATACTTTTGATTTATCCTCTTTTCTACACCTGGCTTCACTTCTGTTTAAGTTTTAGTTTTTATAAGCAATTCTTACTATGTGTTTTCAGATCACTACTATCACTACCACTCGCAAACCACGCATCACACACTGTAGGCCGCGCAATCCTAACAACCTGCGCACTTTGCCTATGTCTGCTAATACACTACTTTCTTTTTCTATTGGTCTCTGGAATTGTCAGTCTGCTGTCAACAAAGCTGATTTCATTACTTCCATTACTAGTCATTCAAGACTAAACCTCATGGCCCTGACAGAGACCTGGATCAAACCAGAGGACAATGCTACACCTGCTGCACTCTCCAATAACTTCTCCTTTTCCCATACCCCCCGTTTGACTGGAAGAGGTGGAGGTACTCGTCTGCTCATCTCTAATAATTGGAAATTTGCTCCTTTACCATCTCTGAGTATCAACAGCTCCTTTGAATCACATTCGGTTACTATTACCTACCCTCTAAAAATTCATTTTGTAGCTGTTCATCGACCTCCAGGACCACTAGGTAACTTTGTGGAAGAATTAGAAGTATTGCTCTCAACCTTTCCTGAGGATGGTACTCCCTTATTTATACTTGGAGACTTCAACATCCATCTAGATAAACCCCAGGTTGCAGACTTCCACACTCTACTTGCCTCTTTTGATCTCAAGAGAGGCAAGTAGAGTGTGGAAGTCTGCAGCCTGGGGTTTATCTAGGTGGATGTTGAAGTCTCCAAGTATAACTAAGGGAGTACCATTACCATTACATTAAACAGCTTTGTTTCTAGTTATACATGGAGACTTCAACATCCACCTCGATAAACACCAGGCTGCAGACTTCCACACTCTACTTGCCTCTTTTGATCTCAAGAGAGTGTTAACTACGGCTACTCACAAATCAGGCAACCAACTGGACCTTATTTACACACGACACTGCTCCACTGAACGTGCTAGTTACTCCACTGCACACCTCGGATTACTTCCTCCTCACTCTTAACCTCAACATGATTCCTCAAACAAAACATACCCCTCCACATGTCACTTTTCGATGTAACTTACGCTCACTCTCACCCTCCCGGCTATCTGCTATGGTTTCATCTTCGCTTCCTCCACCTAAACAGTTATCATCTCTTGATGCTAACAGTGCTACTGATACTTTCTGTTCTACTCTGATGTCTTGTTTAGATACTTTCTGCCCCTTATCTTCCAGGCCAGCCCGTACCACCCCTTCTGCCCCTTGGCTATCTGACGTTCTCCGCGAACATCGTTCTAAGCTCAGGACTGCAGAAAGGTTATGGCGCAAATCACAAAATCCTACTGACCTTAATTTATATCGATCACTCCTCTCTGACTTCTCTGATAATGTCTCCATTGCTAAAAGGACATAATATCACGACAAAATTAACAATTCGCCTAACTCTCGCATGCTCTTTAAAACATTTTCCTCCCTCCTTTGTCCTCCTCCTACCCCTCCTTCATCAACTCTAACAGCTGACGACTTTATCACATTCTTCATTAATAAAATTACTAACCTCACTGCACAATTCTCCACACCACAAACTGTCAAACACATCTTACCAGCAAACATACACTCGTTCACATCCTTCTCTCCACTCTCTGAGGCAGAAGTCTCTAAACGCATCCTTTTCAGTCATCCTACTACGTGTCTGCTTGATCCTATTCCATCTCATCT
This sequence comes from Aspiorhynchus laticeps, assembly GCA_023376895.1. NCBI lineage: Eukaryota > Metazoa > Chordata > Actinopteri > Cypriniformes > Cyprinidae > Aspiorhynchus > Aspiorhynchus laticeps. The sequence goes on along the minus strand of JALXFT010002947.1, from coordinate 1,360 downwards.
CCTTAAAGCCATTTCTCCTGCAGTTGTACCTGCACTCACTCACATCATTAACACATCCCTTCACACTGGAGTTTTTCCCTCAGCGTTTAAACAGGCTCGTATAACCCCACTTCTTAAGAAACCCACTCTTAACCCAACTCTTTTAGGGAACTATAGACCGGTTTCCCTTCTACCTTTCATTGCAAAAACACTTGAACGAGTTGTGTTCAACCAAGTCTCTGCCTTTCTAACACAGAACAAACTCCTTGACAGCAACCAGTCTGCCTTGCTCTCAGTTGTTGAAGCCCTAAGACTTGCTAGAGCGGCTTCCAAGTCTTCATTACTTATTTTGCTGGATCTGTCCGCTGCTTTTGATACGGTCAACCACCAGATCCTCCTGTCTACCCTATTGAAAAAGGGCATCTCAGGAACCGCACTCCAGTGGTTTGAGTCTTACCTCTCAGATAGGTCCTTCAAGGTATCTTGGAGAGGTGAGGTATCCAAGTCGCAACATCTAGCTACTGGGGTGCCTCAGGGCTCAGTTCTTGGCCCAATTCTCTTCTCTGTCTACATGGCATCATTAGGTTCTGGCATTCAGAAACATGGCTTTTCATATCACTGCTATGCTGATGACACTCAACTCTACCTCTCATTCTCATTCCATCCTGATGATCCGACGATAGCTACTCGCATCTCAGCATGTCTAACAGACATTTCTTGCTAAATGAAGGACCATCACCTTCAACTCAACCTAGCTAAGACAGAACTACTTGTTGTTTCAGCAAACCCATCACTTCATCACAATTTCACCTTCCAGTTAGGCTCATCTACCATAACTTCTTCAAAAACTGCCAGAAACCTTTGAGTTGTGATTGATGATAAGCTGAATTTCTCAGACCACATTTGCTTTATACAATATTAGGAAGATCAGGCCCTTTCTTTCGGAACATGCAACACAACTCCTTGTTCAAGCTCTTGTTCTGTCCAGACTTGACTATTGCAATGCTCTCTTGGCAGGTCTTCCAGCCAATTCCATCAAACCTCTACAATTAATCCAAAATGCCGCTGCAAGGTTAATCTTTAATGAGCCGAAAAGAACACATGTCACACCTCTGTTCATCAATTTGCAATGGCTAACAATAGCTGCTCACATAAAATTCAAGGCATTAAGGTTTGCCTACAAAACCACCTCTGGCTCTGCACCTCTTTACCTAAATTCAATACTTCAGACCTATGTGCCCTCTAGAAGCTTACATTCTGCAAGTGAACGACGCATTATTGTGCCATCCCAAAGAGGCACAAAATCACTTTTATGGACTTTTTCATTAACTGTTCCCACCTGGTGGAATGACCTGCCCAACTCAATCCGAGCAGCTGAATC
>JALXFT010002946.1:0-25840 GCA_023376895.1 Aspiorhynchus laticeps | reverse complement strand
ACGAAATTCTCGCCCGGAGCTACGACTCGTCAAAGTTGGCCGCAATGCATTGTCTATGCGATTTTTCGGCTGTTTTTTCGCCCACTGTACGATCATCGTACGCCCGATCGCTTATAAAAGTCATAGCACACCATTCCTCAATAGGCCGAACGATTTGACGCCTGTTTCATGGGTCTGTGACAAACGGTGCAGGAGGAGTAGCGAACCGAAATTTGTACGGAAGAAGAAGAATAATAATAATAATAAGCACGCAGCATAATACAAGTGATGCTTTGCCTTCGGCAAGCACCACTAACTAGATATGTACATTTCCTGAAGAAAATGTGAGTGGTGCTTGGCGTGGCAAAACGCGCCACTCTAGCCAACCAGCATGTCTGTATGATGTTATGGAGCTGAAATGTGGCTTATTTATGTGATTGTATGGTTGCTAGGGTACTGTAAATGGTTGCTAGGTTGTGGCTATAGAGTTTATTGGGTGATATTTAAAGACTACTTACTAGTTATAAATAAAAGAACCAAGCCCTGTGTTTCTATTATGCTTTGGTGCTAAGATATGGCTTGTTAATGTTGTAAAATGGTTGCTAGGGTGGTGTAAGTGGTTGCTAGGGTGTAGCTATGAAGTGGTTATGTCACTACTTATTGGCTACTTGATAGGCCGAGTTAAAAGAGCCCACCACCAAGCATCTATGACTTTCTAATCCAAAGATATGATCTCACAAATTTTATGCACTGTTAAGTCTATGGGACATTTTTTTTTCGCCACTGTACGAACATCGTACACCGAATCGCTTATAAAAGTCATAGCACACCTCTCCTCAATAAGCCGCACGATTTGACACCTCATTCATGGGTATAGGACAAACGGTGCGGGACAAGTTACGCGCCAAATTTTTGTCAAGGCGAATAGTAATAGTAACACTAGAATGTACATTTCCTGAAGAAAATGTGAGTGGTGCTTGGCGTGGCAAAACTCGCCACTGTAGCCAATCAGCATGTCTGTGTGATGTTATGGAGCTGAGATGTGGCTTCCTTTTATAGTTATACGGTTGCTATGGTGCTCTAAATGGTTGCTATGGTGTGGGTACACATTTACCATGTTGATATTTACAGAGTGATGTCCCACCCGAGTCAAAAGAGCCCAACCCCATCTCTGTACGATGTTCTGATGCTGAGATATGGCTCATTTATGTGATTGTATGGTTGCTAGGGTACTGTAAATGGTTGCTAGGGTGTGGCTATAGAGTTTATTGAGTGATATTTAAAGACTACTTACTAGTTATAAATAAAAGAACCAAGCCCTGTGTTTCTATGATGCGTTGGTGATAAGATATGGCTTGTTAATGTTGTAAAATGGTTGCCAGGGTGCTGTAAGTGGTTGCTAGGGTGTAGCTATGAAGTTGTTATGTCACTACTTATTGGCTACTTTATAGGCCGAGTTAAAAGAGCCCACCACCATGCATCTATGACTTTCTAATCCAAAGATATGATCTCACAAATTTTATGCCACTGTTAAGTCTATGGGACTTTTTTTTTTCGCCCACTGTACGAACATCGTACACCCAATCGCTTATAAAAGTCAGAGCACACCTCTCCTCAATAAGCCGCACGATTTGACACCTCATTCATGGGTCTACGACAAACGGTGCGGGAGGAGTAGCGTGCCGAAGTTTTGTCAAAGCGGATAGTAATAGTAACACTAGAATGTACATTTCCTGAAGAAAATGTGAGTGGTGCTTGGCGTGGCAAAACTCGCCACTGTAGCCAATCAGCATGTCTGTGTGATGTTATGGAGCTGAGATGTGGCTTCCTTTTATAGTTATACGGTTGCTATGGTGCTCTAAATGGTTGCTATGGTGTGGGTACACATTTACCATGTTGATATTTACAGAGTGATGTCCCACCCGAGTCAAAAGAGCCCAACCCCATCTCTGTACGATGTTCTGATGCTGAGATATGGCTCATTTATGTGATTGTATGGTTGCTAGGGTACTGTAAATGGTTGCTAGGGTGTGGCTATAGAGTTTATTGAGTGATATTTAAAGACTACTTACTAGTTATAAATAAAAGAACCAAGCCCTGTGTTTCTATGATGCGTTGGTGATAAGATATGGCTTGTTAATGTTGTAAAATGGTTGCCAGGGTGCTGTAAGTGGTTGCTAGGGTGTAGCTATGAAGTTGTTATGTCACTACTTATTGGCTACTTGATAGGCCGAGTTAAAAGAGCCCACCACCAAGCATCTATGACTTTCTAATCCAAAGATATGATCTCACAAATTTTATGCCACTGTTAAGTCTATGGGACTTTTTTTTTCGCCCACTGTACGAACATCGTACACCCAATCGCTTATAAAAGTCAGAGCACACCTCTCCTCAATAAGCCGCACGATTTGACACCTCATTCATGGGTCTACGACAAACGGTGCGGGAGGAGTAGCGTGCCGAAGTTTTGTCAAAGCGGATAGTAATAGTAACACTAGAATGTACATTTCCTGAAGAAAATGTGAGTGGTGCTTGGCGTGGCAAAACTCGCCCATCGGTTGCTAAGTTGGCTTGAGTGGTTTCCACGGCACTGCTAGGCAGTTGCTAGAATACTTTGTGACTAGCATGTCACTAGCATGTTAGCTAGCATGATTAGCATGTTACTAGCATGTCGCTAGCATGATTAGCATGTGACTATCATGTCGCTAGCATGTTTCTAGCATGATTAGCATGTCGTCAGCATGATTAGCATGTGACTAGCATGTCACTAGCATGTTTGCTAACATGATTAGCACGTTACTAGCATGTTGCTAGCATGATTAGCATTTTACTAGCATGTCGCTAGCATGTTTCTAGCATGATTAGCATGCTACTAGCATGTCTCTAGCATGATTAGCATGTGACTAGCATGTCGCTAGCATGTTTCTAGCATGATTAGCATGTGACTAGCATGTCACTAGCATGTTGCTAGCATGATTAGCATGTTACTAGCATGTCGCTAGCATGATTAGCATGTTTACTAGCATGTTGCTAGCATGATTAGCATGTTACTAGCATGTCGCTAGCATGATTAGCATGTTACTAGCATGTCGCTAGCATGATTAGCATGTTACTAGCATGTCGCTAGCATGTTTCTAGCATGATTAGCATGTCGCTAGCATGATTAGCATGTGACTAGCATGTCACTAGCATGTTTGCTAGCATGATTAGCACGTTACTAGCATGTTGCTAGCATGATTAGCATGTTACTAGCATGTCGCTAGCATGTTTCTAGCATGATTAGCATGTCGCTAGCATGATTAGCATGTGACTAGCATGTCGCTAGCATGTTTTTAGCATGATTAGCATGTGACTAGCATGTCACTAGCATGTTTGCTAGCATGATTAGCACATTGCTAGCATGTTGCTAGCATGTATAGCATGTTACTAGCATGTTGCTAGCATGATTAGCACATTGCTAGCATGTCGCTAGCATGTATAGCATGTTACTAGCATGTCGCTAGCATGTTTCTAGCATGATTAGCATGTCGCTAGCATGATTAGCATGTGACTAGCATGTCACTAGCATGTTTGCTAGCATGATTAGCACGTTACTAGCATGTTGCTAGCATGATTAGCATGTTACTAGCATGTCGCTAGCATGTTTCTAGCATGATTAGCATGTCGCTAGCATGATTAGCATGTGACTAGCATGTCGCTAGCATGTTTCTAGCATGATTAGCATGTGACTAGCATGTCACTAGCATGTTTGCTAGCATGATTAGCACATTGCTAGCATGTTGCTAGCATGTATAGCATGTTACTAGCATGTCGCCAGCATGATTAGCATATTACTAGCATGTTGCTAGCATGATTAGCATGTTACTAGCATGTCGCTAGCATGATTAGCATGTTACTAGCATGTCGCTAGCATGTTTCTAGCATGATTAGCATGTCGCTAGCATGATTAGCATGTTACTAGCATGTCGCTAGCATGTTTCTAGCATGATTAACATGTCGCTAGCATGATTAGCATGTGACTAGCATGTCGCTAGCATGTTTCTAGCATGATTAGCATGTGACTAGCATGTCACTAGCATGTTTGCTAGCATGATTAACACGTTACTAGCATGTTGCTAGCATGATTAGCATGTTACTAGCATGTCGCTAGCATGTTTCTAGCATGATTAGCATGTCGCTAGCATGATTAGCATGTGACTAGCATGTCGCTAGCATGTTTCTAGCATGATTAGCATGTGACTAGCATGTCACTAGCATGTTTGCTAGCATGATTAGCACGTTACTAGCATGTTGCTAGCATGATTATCATGTTACTAGCATGTCGCTAGCATGATTAGCATGTTACTAGCATGTTGCTAGCATGATTAGCATGTTACTAGCATGTCGCTAGCATGATTAGCATGTTACTAGCATGTCGCTAGCATGTTTCTAGCATGATTAGCACATTACTAGCATGTTGCTAGCATGATTAACATGTTACTAGCATGTCGCTAGCATGTTTCTAGCATGATTAGCATGTCGCTAGCATGAGTAGCATGTCACTAGCATGTTTGCTAGCATGATTAGCATGTTACTAGCATGTCGCTAGCATGTTTCTAGCATGATTAGCATGTCGCTAGCATGATTAGCATGTGACTAGCATGTCGCTAGCATGTTTCTAGCATGATTAGCATGTGACTAGCATGTCGCTAGCATGATTAGCATGTTACTAGCATGTCGCTAGCATGTTTCTAGCATGATTAGCATGTCGCTAGCATGATTAGCATGTTACTAGCATGTCGCTAGCATGTTTCTAGCATGATTAACATGTCGCTAGCATGATTAGCATGTGACTAGCATGTCGCTAGCATGTTTCTAGCATGATTAGCATGTGACTAGCATGTCACTAGCATGTTTGCTAGCATGATTAACACGTTACTAGCATGTTGCTAGCATGATTAGCATGTTACTAGCATGTCGCTAGCATGTTTCTAGCATGATTAGCATGTCGCTAGCATGATTAGCATGTGACTAGCATGTCGCTAGCATGTTTCTAGCATGATTAACATGTGACTAGCATGTCACTAGCATGTTTGCTAGCATGATTAGCACGTTACTAGCATGTTGCTAGCATGATTATCATGTTACTAGCATGTCGCTAGCATGATTAGCATGTTACTAGCATGTTGCTAGCATGATTAGCATGTTACTAGCATGTCGCTAGCATGATTAGCATGTTACTAGCATGTCGCTAGCATGTTTCTAGCATGATTAGCACATTACTAGCATGTTGCTAGCATGATTAACATGTTACTAGCATGTCGCTAGCATGATTAGCATGTTACTAGCATGTCGCTAGCATGTTTCTAGCATGATTAGCATGTCGTTAGCATGCTTATCAAGTTACTAGCATGTCACTAGGAATGTTTCTAGCATGATTAGCAAGTTATTAGCATTTGGGTTGCTAGGGTCATCAATAATGGTTGCTAGGGTGTGGCAAGGAAGTGTCAGTGGTGGTACATGATTGGTTGTTTGCTGTCCCGAGTCAAAAACACCCACCCCGAAGCCTCTATGACACTGTGATCTAAAGATATACAAAATATAGGTCTTGCTAAATGGTTGCTAGGGTACTGTTTTTGGTTGCTAGGGAGTGGCTTGACAGCTGTCAGTGATGATATTATAAAGGCTGCTTGTCAGTATGAATTATATAAATCAACCCCCATGTCTCTATGACACTCAGATTTGAAGATACACCTCTTTGGGTTTAGGTTGCTAGGGTCATCAATAATGGTTGCTAGGGTGTGGCAAGAACGTGTCAGTGGTGGTACATGATTGGTTGTTTCCTGTCCCGAGTCAAAAACACCCAGCCCATGTCTGTACAACACTGTGATCCAAAGATATCCATCTGGGCCTTTTATAATGGCAGTCTATGGGATCAGTTGCTAGGGTGCTCTAAATGGTTGCTAGGGCGTGGCTTGACAGCTTCACATTGATCCCGAGAGTCTGATTGGTTGTCTGAGTAAAATGAGCCCACCCCCAAGCCTCTATGACACTGTGATCCAAAGATATCCATCTGGGCCTTTTATAATGGCAGTCTATGGGATCAGTTGCTAGGGTGCTCTAAATGGTTGCTAGGGCGTGGCTTGACAGCTTCACAGTGATCCCGAGAGTCTGATTGGTTGTCTGAGTAAAATGAGCCACCCCCAAGCCTCTATGACACTGTGATCCAAAGATATCCATCTGGGCCTTTTATAATGGCAGTCTATATGATCAGTTGCTAGGGTGCTCTAAATGGTTGCCAGGGCGTGGTTTGACAGCGTCACAATAATCCTGAGAGTCTGATTGGTTGCCTGAGTAAAATAAGCCCACCCCCATGTCTCTATGACATTGTGATGCAGAGTTATGTTCAATGAAAAATCCCTATGTAAATTACCATAGTAGGAAAAACGTGTGCTGTTTCATGGGCCATCCCTCACCATAGTATGTCAATGGGGCAACTTTGGGGCGCTCTTGCCCCCCAGGGGTACAACTTATACCCCACTGCGGGGTATGTTCTCGCACAGCTTGATAACCTCTTCATACGTGGTGATTTACATGTTTCTACGAAATGTAAATTACCATAGTAGGAAAAACGCGTGCTGTTTCATGGGCCGTCCCTCACCATAGTATGTCAATGTGGCAACTTTGGGGCGCTCTTGCCCCCCAGGGGTACAACTTATACCCCACTGCGGGGTATGTTAGAGCCTGATTGGTTGTCTGAGTAAAATGAGCCCACCCCCAAGCCTCTATGACACTGTGATCCAAAGATATCCATCTGGGCCTTTTATAATGGCAGTCTATATAATCAGTTGCTAGGGTGCTCTAAATGGTTGCCAGGGCGTGGTTTGACAGCGTCACAATAATCCTGAGAGTCTGATTGGTTGCCTGAGTAAAATAAGCCCACCCCCATGTCTCTATGACATTGTGATGCAGAGTTATGTTCAATGAAAAATCCCTATGTACTTTACCATAGTAGGAAAAACGCGCTGTTTCATGGGCCGTCCCTCACCATAGTATGTCAATGGGGCAACTTTGGGGCGCTCTTGCCCCCAGGGGTACAACTTATACCCCACTGCGGGGTATGTTCTCGCACAGCTTGATAACCTCTTCATATGTGGTGATTTACATGTTTCTACGAAATTCTCGCTCTGAGCTACGACTCGTCAAAGTTGGCCGCAATGCGTTGTCTATGCGATTTTTCGGCTGTTTTATCGCCCGCTGTACGATCATCGTACGCCCGATCGCTTATAAAAGTCATAGCACACCATTCCTCAATAGGCCGCACGATTTGACGCCTGTTTCATGGGTCTGTGACAAACGGTGCAGGAGGAGTAGCGCGTCAAAATTTGTACGGAAGAAGAAGAATAATAATAAGCACGCAGCATAATACAAGTGATGCTTTGCCTTCGGCAAGCACCACTAACTAGAATGTACATTTCCTGAAGAAAATGTGAGTGGTGCTTGGCGTGGCAAAACTCGCCCATCGGTTGCTAGGTTGGCTTGAGTGGTTTCCACGGCACTGCTAGGCAGTTGCTAGAATACTTTGTGACTAGCATGTCACTAGCATGTTAGCTAGCATGATTAGCATGTTACTAGCATGTCGCTAGCATGATTAGCATGTGACTATCATGTCGCTAGCATGTTTCTAGCATGATTAGCATGTCGTCAGCATGATTAGCATGTGACTAGCATGTCACTAGCATGTTTGCTAACATGATTAGCACGTTACTAGCATGTTGCTAGCATGATTAGCATGCTACTAGCATGTCTCTAGCATGATTAGCATGTGACTAGCATGTCGCTAGCATGTTTCTAGCATGATTAGCATGTGACTAGCATGTCACTAGCATGTTGCTAGCATGATTAGCATGTTACTAGCATGTCGCTAGCATGATTAGCATGTTACTAGCATGTTGCTAGCATGATTAGCATGTTACTAGCATGTCGCTAGCATGATTAGCATGTTACTAGCATGTCGCTAGCATGATTAGCAAGTTACTAGCATGTTTAAAGCATGATTAGCATGTTGATCTAAAGATATACAAAACATAGGTCTTGCTAAACGGTTGCTAGGGTACTGTTTTTGGTTGCTAGGGAGTGGCTTGACAGCTGCCAGTGATGATATTATAAAGGCTGCTTGTCTGTATGAATTATATAAATCAACCCCCATGTCTCTATGACACTCAGATTTGAAGATACACCTCTTTGGGTTTGCGTTGCTAGGGTCATTAATAATGGTTGCTAGGGTGTGGCAAGCAAGTGTCAGTGGTGGTACATGATTGGTTGTTTGCTGTCCCGAGTCAAAAACACCCAGCCCCATGTCTGTACAACACTGTGATCCAAAGATATCCATCTGGCGCTTTATAATGGCAGTCTATGGGATCAGTTGCTAGGGTGCTCTAAATGGTTGCTAGGGCGTGGCTTGACAGCTTCACAGTGATCCCGAGAGTCTGATTGGTTGTCTGAGTAAAATGAGCCCACCCCCAAGCCTCTATGACACTGTGATCCAAAGATATCCATTTGGGCCTTTTATAAAGGCAGTCTATATGATCAGTTGCTAGGGTACTCTAAATGGTTGCTAGGGAGTGGCTTGACAGCTGCCAGTGATGATATTATAAAGGCTGCTTGTCTGTATGAATTATATAAATCAACCCCCATGTCTCTATGACACTCAGATTTGAAGATACACCTCTTTGGGTTTGCGTTGCTAGGGTCATTAATAATGGTTGCTAGGGTGTGGCAAGCAAGTGTCAGTGGTGGTACATGATTGGTTGTTTGCTGTCCCGATTCAAAAACACCCAGCCCCATGTCTGTACAACACTGTGATCCAAAGATATCCATCTGGCGCTTTATAATGGCAGTCTATGGGATCAGTTGCTAGGGTGCTCTAAATGGTTGCTAGGGCGTGGCTTGACAGCTTCACAGTGATCCCGAGAGTCTGATTGGTTGTCTGAGTAAAATGAGCCCACCCCCAAGCCTCTATGACACTGTGATCCAAAGATATCCATTTGGGCCTTTTATAAAGGCAGTCTATATGATCAGTTGCTAGGGTACTCTAAATGGTTGCCAGGGCGTGGTTTGACAGCGTCACAATAATCCTGAGAGTCTGATTGGTTGCCTGAGTAAAATAAGCCCACCCCCATGTCTCTATGACATTGTGATGCAGAGTTATGTTCAATGAAAAATCCCTATGTAAATTACCATAGTAGGAAAAACGCGTGCCGTTACATGGGCCGTCCCTCACTATAGTATGTCAATGGGGCAACTTATCAGTTGCTAGGGTGCTCTAAATGGTTACCAGGGCGTGGTTTGACAGCGTCACAATAATCCTGAGAGTCTGATTGGTTGCCTGAGTAAAATAAGCCCACCCCCATGTCTCTATGACATTGTGATGCAGAGTTATGTTCAATGAAAAATCCCTATGTACATTACCATAGTAGGAAAAACGCAATGTTTCATGGGCCGTCCCTCACCATAGTATGTCAATGGGGCAACTTTGGGGCGCTCTTGCCCCCCAGGGGTACAATTTATACCCCACTGCGGGGTATGTTAGAGTCTGATTGGTTGTCTGAGTAAAATGAGCCCACCCCAAGCATCTATGACACTGTGATCCAAAAATATCCATCTGGGCCTTTTATAATGGCCGTCTATATGATCAGTTGCTAGGGTGCTCTAAATGGTTGCCAGGGCGTGGTTTGACAGCATCACAATAATCCTGAGAGTCTGATTGGTTGCCTGAGTAAAATAAGCCCACCCCCATCTCTCTATGACATTGTGATGCAGAGTTATGTTCAATGAAAAATCCCTATGTACTTTACCATAGTAGGAAAAACGCGCTGTTTCATGGGGCCGTCCCTCACCATAGTATGTCAATGGGGCAACTTTGGGGCGCTCTTGCCCCCCAGGGGTACAACTTATACCCCACTGCGGGGTATGTTCTCGCACAGCTTGATAACCTCTTCATATGTGGTGATTTACATGTTTCTACGAAATTCTCGCTCGGAGCTACGACTCGTCAAAGTTGGCCGCAATGCGTTGTCTATGCGATTTTTCGGCTGTTTTATCGCCCGCTGTACGATCATCGTACACCCGATCGCTTATAAAAGTCATAGCACACCATTCCTCAATAGGCCGAACGATTTGACGCCTGTTTCATGGGTCTGTGACAAACGGTGCAGGAGGAGTAGCGAACCGAAATTTGTACGGAAGAAGAAGAATAATAATAATAACTAGATATGTACATTTCCTGAAGAAAATGTGAGTGGTGCTTGGCGTGGCAAAACTCGCCACTGTAGCCAACCAGCATGTCTGTGTGATGTTATGGATCTGAGATGTGGCTTCCTTTTATAGTTATACGGTTGCTAGCGTGCTCTAAATGGTTGCTATGGTGTGGGTACACATTTACCATGTTGATATTTACAGAGTGATGTCCCACCCGAGTCAAAAGAGCCCAACCCCATCTCTGTACGATGTTCTGATGCTGAGATATGGCTCATTTATGTGATTGTATGGTTGCTAGGGTACTGTAAATGGTTGCTAGGGTGTGGCTATAGAGTTTATTGAGTGATATTTAAAGACTACTTACTAGTTATAAATAAAAGAACCAAGCCCTGTGTTTCTATGATGCGTTGGTGATAAGATATGGCTTGTTAATGTTGTAAAATGGTTGCCAGGGTGCTGTAAGTGGTTGCTAGGGTGTAGCTATGAAGTTGTTATGTCACTACTTATTGGCTACTTGATAGGCCGAGTTAAAAGAGCCCACCACCAAGCATCTATGACTTTCTAATCCAAAGATATGATCTCACAAATTTTATGCCACTGTTAAGTCTATGGGACATTTTTTTTCGCCCACTGTACGAACATCGTACACCCAATCGCTTATAAAAGTCATAGCACACCTCTCCTCAATAAGCCGCACGATTTGACACCTCATTCATGGGTCTACGACAAACGGTGCGGGAGGAGTAGCGTGCCGAAGTTTTGTCAAAGCGGATAGTAATAGTAACACTAGAATGTACATTTCCTGAAGAAAATGTGAGTGGTGCTTGGCGTGGCAAAACTCGCCCATCGGTTGCTAGGTTGGCTTGAGTGGTTTCCACGGCACTGCTAGGCAGTTGCTAGAATACTTTGTGACTAGCATGTCACTAGCATGTTTGCTAGCATGATTAGCACGTTACTAGCATGTTGCTAGCATGGTTAGCATGTTACTACCATGTCGCTAGCATGATTAGCAAATTACTAGCATGTCACTAGCATGTTTGCTAGCATGATTAGCATGTTACTAGCATGTCGCTAGCATGATTAGCAATTTACTAGCATGTCGCTAGCATGTTTCTAGCATGATTAGCATGTTACTACCATGTCGCTAGCATGTTGTTAGCATGATTAGCAAGTTATTAGCATGTCGCTAGAATGTTTCTAGCATGATTAGCATGTCGCTAGCATGATTAGCATGTGACTAGCATGTCGCTAGCATGTTTCTAGCATGATTAGCATGTCGCTAGCATGATTAGCATGTGACTAGCATGTCGCTAGCATGTTTCTAGCATGATTAGCATGTCGCTAGCATGATTAGCATGTGACTAGCATGTCACTAGCATGTTTGCTAGCATGATTAGCACGTTACTAGCATGTTGCTAGCATGATTAGCATGTTACTAGCATGTCGCTAGCATGATTAGCATGTTACTAGCATGTTGCTAGCATGATTAGCATGTTACTAGCATGTCGCTAGCATGTTTCTAACATGATTAGCATGTGACTAGCATGTCACTAGCATGTTTGCTAGCATGATTAGCACGTTACTAGCATGTCGCTAGCATGTTTCTAGCATGATTAGCATGTTACTAGCATGTCGCTAGCATGTTTCTAACATGATTAGCATGAGACTAGCATGTCGCTAGCATGTTTCTAGCATGATTAGCATGTCGCTAGCATGATTAGCATGTTACTAGCATGTCGCTAGCATGTTTCTAGCATGATTAGCATGTCGTTTAGCATGATTAGCATGTTACTAGCATGTTGCTAGCATGTTTCTAGCATGATTAGCATGTTGTTAGCATGATTAGCAAGTTATTAGCATGTCGCTAGCATGTTTCTAGCATGATTAGCATGTTACTAGCATGTCGCTAGCATGTTGTTAGCATGATAAGCAAGTTATTAGCATGTCGCTAGCATGTTTCTAGCATGATTAGCACATTACTAGCATGTTGCTAGCATGATTAGCATGTTACAAGCATGTCGCTAGCATGATTAGCATGTTACTAGCATGTCGCTAGCATGTTTCTAGCATGATTAGCATGTCGTTAGCATGCTTAGCAAGTTACTAGCATGTCGCTAGGATGTTTCTAGCATGATTAGCAAGTTATTAGCATTTGGGTTGCTAGGGTCATCAATAATGGTTGCTAGGGTGTGGCAAGGAAGTGTCAGTGGTGATACATGATTGGTTGTTTGCTGTCCCGAGTCAAAAACACCCAGCCCCATGTCTCTACATCACTGTGATCTAAAGATATACAAAATATAGGTCTTGCTAAACGGTTGCTAGGGTACTGTTTTTGGTTGCTATGAAGTGGATTGACAGCTGCCAGTGATGATATTATAAAGGCTGCTTGTCATTATGAATGATATAAATCAACCCTCATGTCTCTATGACACTCAGATTTGAAGATACTCCTCTTTGGGTTTAGGTTGCTAGGGTAATCAATAATGGTTGCTAGGGTGTGGCAAGGACGTGTCAGTGGTGGTAAATGATTGGTTGTTTGCTGTCCCGAGTCAAAAACACCCACCCGAAGCCTCTATGACACTGTGATCCAAAGATATCCATCTGGGCCTTTTATAATGGCAGTCTATGGGATCAGTTGCTAGGGTGCTCTAAATGGTTGCTAGGGCATGGCTTGACAGCTTCACAGTGATCCCGAGAGTCTGATTGGTTGTCTGAGTAAAATGAGCCCACCCCCAAGCCTCTATGACACTGTGATCCAAAGATATCCATCTGGGCCTTTTATAATGGCAGTCTATATGATCAGTTGCTAGGGTGCTCTAAATGGTTGCCAGGGCGTGATTTGACAGCTTCACAATAATCCTGAGAGTCTGATTGGTTGCCTGAGTAAAATGAGCCCACCCCCATGTCTCTATGACATTGTGATGCAGAGTTATGTTCAATGAAAAATTCCTAGGTAAACTACCATAGTAGGAAAAACGCGCTGTTTCATGGGGCCGTCCCTCACCATAGTATGTCAATGGGGCAACTTTGGGGCGCTCTTGCCCCCCAGGGGTACAACTTATACCCCACTGCGGGGTATGTTCTCGCACAGCTTGATAACCTCTTCATATGTGGTGATTTACATGTTTCTACGAAATTCTCGCTCGGAGCTACGACTCGTCAAAGTTGGCCGCAATGCATTGTCTATGCGATTTTTCGGCTGTTTTTTCGCACGCTGTACGATCATCGTACGCCCGACCGCTTATAAAAGTCATAGCACACCATTCCTCAATAGGCCGCACGATTTGACGCCTGTTTCATGGGTCGGTGACAAACGGTGCAGGAGGAGTAGCGAACCAAAATTTGTACGGAAGAAGAATAATAATAATAATAAGTATGAAGAATAATACAAGTGATGCTTTGCCTTCGGCAAGCACCACTAACTAGAATGTACATTTCCTGAAGAAAATGTGAGTGGTGCTTGGCGTGGCAAAACTCGCCACTGTAGCCAACCAGCATGTCTGTGTGATGTTATGGATCTGAGATGTGGCTTCCTTTTATAGTTATACGGTTGCTAGCGTGCTCTAAATGGTTGCTATGGTGTGGGTACACATTTACCATGTTGATATTTACAGAGTGATGTCCCACCCGAGTCAAAAGAGCCCAACCCCATCTCTGTACGATGTTCTGATGCTGAGATATGGCTCATTTATGTGATTGTATGGTTGCTAGGGTACTGTAAATGGTTGCTAGGATGTGGCTATAGAGTTTATTGAGTGATATTTAAAGACTACTTACTAGTTATAAATAAAAGAACAGAGCCCTGTGTTTCTATGATGCGTTGGTGATAAGATATGGCTTGTTAATGTTGTAAAATGGTTGCCAGGGTGCTGTAAGTGGTTGCTAGGGTGTAGCTATGAAGTTGTTATGTCACTACTTATTGGCTACTTGATAGGCCGAGTTAAAAGAGCCCACCACCAAGCATCTATGACTTTCTAATCCAAAGATATGATCTCACAAATTTTATGCCACTGTTAAGTCTAAGGGACATTTTTTTTCGCTCACTGTACGAACATCGTACACCCAATCGCTTATAAAAGTCATAGCACACCTCTCCTCAATAAGCCGCACGATTTGACACCTCATTCATGGGTCTACGACAAACGGTGCGGAAGGAGTAGCGTGCCGAAGTTTTGTCAAAGCGGATAGTAATAGTAACACTAGATATGTACATTTCCTGAAGAAAATGTGAGTGGTGCTTGGCGTGGCAAAACGCGCCACTTAGCCAACCAGCATGTCTGTATGATGTTATGGAGCTGAAATGTGGCTTATTTATGTGATTGTATGGTTGCTAGGGTACTGTAAATGGTTGCTAGGTTGTGGCTATAGAGTTTATTGGGTGATATTTAAAGACTACTTACTAGTTATAAATAAAAGAACCAAGCCCTGTGTTTTATTATGCTTTGGTGCTAAGATATGGCTTGTTAATGTTGTAAAATGGTTGCTAGGGTGGTGTAAGTGGTTGCTGGGTGTAGCTATGAAGTGGTTATGTCACTACTTATTGGCTACTTGATAGGCCGAGTTAAAAGAGCCCACCACCAAGCATCTATGACTTTCTAATCCAAAGATATGATCTCACAAATTTTATGCCACTGTTAAGTCTATGGGACATTTTTTTTTCGCCCACTGTACGAACATCGTACACCGAATCGCTTATAAAAGTCATAGCACACCTCTCCTCAATAAGCCGCACGATTTGACACCTCATTCATGGGTATAGGACAAACGGTGCGGGACAAGTTACGCGCCAAATTTTTGTCAAGGCGAATAGTAATAGTAACACTAGAATGTACATTTCCTGAAGAAAATGTGAGTGGTGCTTGGCGTGGCAAAACTCGCCACTGTAGCCAATCAGCATGTCTGTGTGATGTTATGGAGCTGAGATGTGGCTTCCTTTTATAGTTATACGGTTGCTATGGTGCTCTAAATGGTTGCTATGGTGTGGGTACACATTTACCATGTTGATATTTACAGAGTGATGTCCCACCGAGTCAAAAGAGCCCAACCCCATCTCTGTACGATGTTCTGATGCTGAGATATGGCTCATTTATGTGATTGTATGGTTGCTAGGGTACTGTAAATGGTTGCTAGGGTGTGGCTATAGAGTTTATTGAGTGATATTTAAAGACTACTTACTAGTTATAAATAAAAGAACCAAGCCCTGTGTTTCTATGATGCGTTGGTGATAAGATATGGCTTGTTAATGTTGTAAAATGGTTGCCAGGGTGCTGTAAGTGGTTGCTAGGGTGTAGCTATGAAGTTGTTATGTCACTACTTATTGGCTACTTTATAGGCCGAGTTAAAAGAGCCCACCACCATGCATCTATGACTTTCTAATCCAAAGATATGATCTCACAAATTTTATGCCACTGTTAAGTCTATGGGACTTTTTTTTTCGCCCACTGTACGAACATCGTACACCCAATCGCTTATAAAAGTCAGAGCACACCTCTCCTCAATAAGCCGCACGATTTGACACCTCATTCATGGGTCTACGACAAACGGTGCGGGAGGAGTAGCGTGCCGAAGTTTTGTCAAAGCGGATAGTAATAGTAACACTAGAATGTACATTTCCTGAAGAAAATGTGAGTGGTGCTTGGCGTGGCAAAACTCGCCACTGTAGCCAATCAGCATGTCTGTGTGATGTTATGGAGCTGAGATGTGGCTTCCTTTTATAGTTATACGGTTGCTATGGTGCTCTAAATGGTTGCTATGGTGTGGGTACACATTTACCATGTTGATATTTACAGAGTGATGTCCCACCCGAGTCAAAAGAGCCCAACCCCATCTCTGTACGATGTTCTGATGCTGAGATATGGCTCATTTATGTGATTGTATGGTTGCTAGGGTACTGTAAATGGTTGCTAGGGTGTGGCTATAGAGTTTATTGAGTGATATTTAAAGACTACTTACTAGTTATAAATAAAAGAACCAAGCCCTGTGTTTCTATGATGCGTTGGTGATAAGATATGGCTTGTTAATGTTGTAAAATGGTTGCCAGGGTGCTGTAAGTGGTTGCTAGGGTGTAGCTATGAAGTTGTTATGTCACTACTTATTGGCTACTTGATAGGCCGAGTTAAAAGAGCCCACCACCAAGCATCTATGACTTTCTAATCCAAAGATATGATCTCACAAATTTTATGCCACTGTTAAGTCTATGGGACTTTTTTTTTTCGCCCACTGTACGAACATCGTACACCCAATCGCTTATAAAAGTCAGAGCACACCTCTCCTCAATAAGCCGCACGATTTGACACCTCATTCATGGGTCTACGACAAACGGTGCGGGAGGAGGGTGCCGAAGTTTTGTCAAAGCGGATAGTAATAGTAACACTAGAATGTACATTTCCTGAAGAAAATGTGAGTGGTGCTTGGCGTGGCAAAACTCGCCCATCGGTTGCTAAGTTGGCTTGAGTGGTTTCCACGGCACTGCTAGGCAGTTGCTAGAATACTTTGTGACTAGCATGTCACTAGCATGTTAGCTAGCATGATTAGCATGTTACTAGCATGTCGCTAGCATGATTAGCATGTGACTATCATGTCGTAGCATGTTTCTAGCATGATTAGCATGTCGTCAGCATGATTAGCATGTGACTAGCATGTCACTAGCATGTTTGCTAACATGATTAGCACGTTACTAGCATGTTGCTAGCATGATTAGCATTTTACTAGCATGTCGCTAGCATGTTTCTAGCATGATTAGCATGCTACTAGCATGTCTCTAGCATGATTAGCATGTGACTAGCATGTCGCTAGCATGTTTCTAGCATGATTAGCATGTGACTAGCATGTCACTAGCATGTTGCTAGCATGATTAGCATGTTACTAGCATGTCGCTAGCATGATTAGCATGTTACTAGCATGTTGCTAGCATGATTAGCATGTTACTAGCATGTCGCTAGCATGATTAGCATGTTACTAGCATGTCGCTAGCATGATTAGCATGTTACTAGCATGTCGCTAGCATGTTTCTAGCATGATTAGCATGTCGCTAGCATGATTAGCATGTGACTAGCATGTCACTAGCATGTTTGCTAGCATGATTAGCACGTTACTAGCATGTTGCTAGCATGATTAGCATGTTACTAGCATGTCGCTAGCATGTTTCTAGCATGTTGCATGTCGCTAGCATGATTAGCATGTGACTAGCATGTCGCTAGCATGTTTTTAGCATGATTAGCATGTGACTAGCATGTCACTAGCATGTTTGCTAGCATGATTAGCACATTGCTAGCATGTTGCTAGCATGTATAGCATGTTACTAGCATGTTGCTAGCATGATTAGCACATTGCTAGCATGTCGCTAGCATGTATAGCATGTTACTAGCATGTCGCTAGCATGTTTCTAGCATGATTAGCATGTCGCTAGCATGATTAGCATGTGACTAGCATGTCACTAGCATGTTTGCTAGCATGATTAGCACGTTACTAGCATGTTGCTAGCATGATTAGCATGTTACTAGCATGTCGCTAGCATGTTTCTAGCATGATTAGCATGTCGCTAGCATGATTAGCATGTGACTAGCATGTCGCTAGCATGTTTCTAGCATGATTAGCATGTGACTAGCATGTCACTAGCATGTTTGCTAGCATGATTAGCACATTGCTAGCATGTTGCTAGCATGTATAGCATGTTACTAGCATGTCGCCAGCATGATTAGCATATTACTAGCATGTTGCTAGCATGATTAGCATGTTACTAGCATGTCGCTAGCATGATTAGCATGTTACTAGCATGTCGCTAGCATGTTTCTAGCATGATTAGCATGTCGCTAGCATGATTAGCATGTTACTAGCATGTCGCTAGCATGTTTCTAGCATGATTAACATGTCGCTAGCATGATTAGCATGTGACTAGCATGTCGCTAGCATGTTTCTAGCATGATTAGCATGTGACTAGCATGTCACTAGCATGTTTGCTAGCATGATTAACACGTTACTAGCATGTTGCTAGCATGATTAGCATGTTACTAGCATGTCGCTAGCATGTTTCTAGCATGATTAGCATGTCGCTAGCATGATTAGCATGTGACTAGCATGTCGCTAGCATGTTTCTAGCATGATTAGCATGTGACTAGCATGTCACTAGCATGTTTGCTAGCATGATTAGCACGTTACTAGCATGTTGCTAGCATGATTATCATGTTACTAGCATGTCGCTAGCATGATTAGCATGTTACTAGCATGTTGCTAGCATGATTAGCATGTTACTAGCATGTCGCTAGCATGATTAGCATGTTACTAGCATGTCGCTAGCATGTTTCTAGCATGATTAGCACATTACTAGCATGTTGCTAGCATGATTAACATGTTACTAGCATGTCGCTAGCATGTTTCTAGCATGATTAGCATGTCGCTAGCATGAGTAGCATGTCACTAGCATGTTTGCTAGCATGATTAGCATGTTACTAGCATGTCGCTAGCATGTTTCTAGCATGATTAGCATGTCGCTAGCATGATTAGCATGTGACTAGCATGTCGCTAGCATGTTTCTAGCATGATTAGCATGTGACTAGCATGTCGCTAGCATGATTAGCATGTTACTAGCATGTCGCTAGCATGTTTCTAGCATGATTAGCATGTCGCTAGCATGATTAGCATGTTACTAGCATGTCGCTAGCATGTTTCTAGCATGATTAACATGTCGCTAGCATGATTAGCATGTGACTAGCATGTCGCTAGCATGTTTCTAGCATGATTAGCATGTGACTAGCATGTCACTAGCATGTTTGCTAGCATGATTAACACGTTACTAGCATGTTGCTAGCATGATTAGCATGTTACTAGCATGTCGCTAGCATGTTTCTAGCATGATTAGCATGTCGCTAGCATGATTAGCATGTGACTAGCATGTCGCTAGCATGTTTCTAGCATGATTAACATGTGACTAGCATGTCACTAGCATGTTTGCTAGCATGATTAGCACGTTACTAGCATGTTGCTAGCATGATTATCATGTTACTAGCATGTCGCTAGCATGATTAGCATGTTACTAGCATGTTGCTAGCATGATTAGCATGTTACTAGCATGTCGCTAGCATGATTAGCATGTTACTAGCATGTCGCTAGCATGTTTCTAGCATGATTAGCACATTACTAGCATGTTGCTAGCATGATTAACATGTTACTAGCATGTCGCTAGCATGATTAGCATGTTACTAGCATGTCGCTAGCATGTTTCTAGCATGATTAGCATGTCGTTAGCATGCTTATCAAGTTACTAGCATGTCACTAGGAATGTTTCTAGCATGATTAGCAAGTTATTAGCATTTGGGTTGCTAGGGTCATCAATAATGGTTGCTAGGGTGTGGCAAGGAAGTGTCAGTGGTGGTACATGATTGGTTGTTTGCTGTCCCGAGTCAAAAACACCCACCCCGAAGCCTCTATGACACTGTGATCTAAAGATATACAAAATATAGGTCTTGCTAAATGGTTGCTAGGGTACTGTTTTTGGTTGCTAGGGAGTGGCTTGACAGCTGTCAGTGATGATATTATAAAGGCTGCTTGTCAGTATGAATTATATAAATCAACCCCATGTCTCTATGACACTCAGATTTGAAGATACACCTCTTTGGGTTTAGGTTGCTAGGGTCATCAATAATGGTTGCTAGGGTGTGGCAAGAACGTGTCAGTGGTGGTACATGATTGGTTGTTTCCTGTCCCGAGTCAAAAACACCCAGCCCCATGTCTGTACAACACTGTGATCCAAAGATATCCATCTGGGCCTTTTATAATGGCAGTCTATGGGATCAGTTGCTAGGGTGCTCTAAATGGTTGCTAGGGCGTGGCTTGACAGCTTCACATTGATCCCGAGAGTCTGATTGGTTGTCTGAGTAAAATGAGCCCACCCCCAAGCCTCTATGACACTGTGATCCAAAGATATCCATCTGGGCCTTTTATAATGGCAGTCTATGGGATCAGTTGCTAGGGTGCTCTAAATGGTTGCTAGGGCGTGGCTTGACAGCTTCACAGTGATCCCGAGAGTCTGATTGGTTGTCTGAGTAAAATGAGCCCACCCCCAAGCCTCTATGACACTGTGATCCAAAGATATCCATCTGGGCCTTTTATAATGGCAGTCTATATGATCAGTTGCTAGGGTGCTCTAAATGGTTGCCAGGGCGTGGTTTGACAGCGTCACAATAATCCTGAGAGTCTGATTGGTTGCCTGAGTAAAATAAGCCCACCCCCATGTCTCTATGACATTGTGATGCAGAGTTATGTTCAATGAAAAATCCCTATGTAAATTACCATAGTAGGAAAAACGTGTGCTGTTTCATGGGCCATCCCTCACCATAGTATGTCAATGGGGCAACTTTGGGGCGCTCTTGCCCCCCAGGGGTACAACTTATACCCCACTGCGGGGTATGTTCTCGCACAGCTTGATAACCTCTTCATACGTGGTGATTTACATGTTTCTACGAAATGTAAATTACCATAGTAGGAAAAACGCGTGCTGTTTCATGGGCCGTCCCTCACCATAGTATGTCAATGTGGCAACTTTGGGGCGCTCTTGCCCCCCAGGGGTACAACTTATACCCCACTGCGGGGTATGTTAGAGCCTGATTGGTTGTCTGAGTAAAATGAGCCCACCCCCAAGCCTCTATGACACTGTGATCCAAAGATATCCATCTGGGCCTTTTATAATGGCAGTCTATATAATCAGTTGCTAGGGTGCTCTAAATGGTTGCCAGGGCGTGGTTTGACAGCGTCACAATAATCCTGAGAGTCTGATTGGTTGCCTGAGTAAAATAAGCCCACCCCCATGTCTCTATGACATTGTGATGCAGAGTTATGTTCAATGAAAAATCCCTATGTACTTTACCATAGTAGGAAAAACGCGCTGTTTCATGGGCCGTCCCTCACCATAGTATGTCAATGGGGCAACTTTGGGGCGCTCTTGCCCCCCAGGGGTACAACTTATACCCCACTGCGGGGTATGTTCTCGCACAGCTTGATAACCTCTTCATATGTGGTGATTTACATGTTTCTACGAAATTCTCGCTCTGAGCTACGACTCGTCAAAGTTGGCCGCAATGCGTTGTCTATGCGATTTTTCGGCTGTTTTATCGCCCGCTGTACGATCATCGTACGCCCGATCGCTTATAAAAGTCATAGCACACCATTCCTCAATAGGCCGCACGATTTGACGCCTGTTTCATGGGTCTGTGACAAACGGTGCAGGAGGAGTAGCGCGTCAAAATTTGTACGGAAGAAGAAGAATAATAATAAGCACGCAGCATAATACAAGTGATGCTTTGCCTTCGGCAAGCACCACTAACTAGAATGTACATTTCCTGAAGAAAATGTGAGTGGTGCTTGCAGTGGCAAAACTCGGCACTAGGCCATCAGTAGAGCCTTCAGCATGACTGCTAGAGAGCCAACTCCCATGTCTGTATGATGTTTTGGAGCTGAGATATGGCTTCTTTATGTTGCTATATGGTTGCTAGGATGCTCTATATGGTTGCTAGGGTGTAGCTGCACAGTCACCAATGTTGATACTTACAGACTGGTTCTTCAGCCCAAACAAGAGAGGCCACACCCATATCTATACCACTTTCTGGTGCTGAGAAATTGCTTATTCATGTTTTTGTTCAGTTGCTAAGGTACTCTAAATGGTTGCTATGGTGTGCCTATACAGTTTATAGTATGATATTTAAAGACTATTTGACAGTCTGCATCAACAGAGCCCAACCCCATGTTTCTACAATGTTTTGGTGCTGAAAAATTGTTTGTTAATGTCTTTTTATGGTTACTAGGGTGCTGTAAGTGGTTGCTAGGGTATAGCAATGAAGTTGTCATGTCAGTACTTATTGGCTGCTTGATAGGCCGAGTCAAATGAGCCCTCCCCCAAGTCTCTGTGACCTCCTGATCCAAAGATATAATCTCACTAATTTTGTGCCAATGTTAAGTCTATGGGACTTTTTCGGGCAAAAGTTTTCGTCCACCAGACGAACATCGTACACTCAATTACTTATAAAAGATATAGCACACCTCTCCTCAATATGCCGCATGATTTGACATCTCATTCATGGGTCTACGACAAAAGGTGCAGGAGGAGTAGCGTGCCAAAGTTTTGTCTTAGTATGTTCTTAGCCTGATTTAACACTTAGCTAATCGCTATTAGCATGTAGCTATTCACTGCTATCACGTGTAGCATTCACGAGGGAAGTCCTGTTAGCGATCACGAGTCAAAAGAGCAAAACCTGCATGTTTCTATGACACTTCTATCCAAAGATATCCCTTTTGATCTGTTTTCAATGGAGGTCTATGAGGGGGGGGGGGGGGGGGGGGGGGTTGCTGTAAGTGGTTGCTAGGGTGTGGCTATGAAGATATAGGTCATTACTTATTGGTTAATTAAAAGATTAGTCAAATGAGTGTGTGTGTGTGAGAAAGAGAGAGAGAGAGAAAGCATTCCTAAGGTCCTGCATTTGTGTGTGTGTGAGAAAGTGACAGTTGAGATTTAAATACACAAACATTCTGCCATTGTAAGTCAATGGGACTTTTTTTGCCCGCTTTTTCATCCGCTGTGTGATCATCGTATGTCCGATCGCTTAGAAAAGATATAGCACACTTCTCCTCAATGAGCCGGTCGATTTGGCACCTCATTCATGGGTCTACGACAAACGATGCATGAGGAGTAGCACGCAGAAGTTTTGTCAGGGCGAATAGTAATTATAATACTAGAATGTACATTTCCTGAAGAAAATGTGAGTGGTGCTTGGCGTGGCAAAACTCGCCACTCTAGCCAACCAGCATGTCTCTATGATGTTATGGAGCTGAGATGTGGCTTCCTTTTATAGTTATACGGTTGTTAGGGTGCTCTAAATGGTTGCTATGGTGTGGGTACACATTTACCATGTTGATATTTATAGAGTGATGTCCCACCCGAGTCAAAAGAGCCCAACCCCATCTCTGTATGATGTTCTGATGCTGAGATATGGCTTATTTATATGAATGTATGGTTGCAAGGGTACTGTAAATTGTTGCTAGGGTGTGGCTATAGAGTTTATTGAGTGATATTTAAAGACTACTTACTAGTCATAAATAAAAGAACCAAGCCCTATGTTTCTAGTGTGTTTTGGTCCTTAGATATGGCTTGTTAATGTTGTAAGATGGTTGCTAGGGTGCTGTAAGTGGTTGCTAGGGCCGTTGCTAGGGTACCCAGGATAGTTGCTAAGGTGTTGCTATGTGGTTGCTAGGGTACTTGGAGTGGTTGCTAGGGTGTAGCTATGCGGTTGCTAGGGTAATCAAGGTGGTTGCTAGGGTACCTACGATGGTTGCTAGGGCGGTTGCTAGGGTACACAGGGTGGTTGCTAGGGCGGTTGCTAGGGTACCCAGGATGGTTGCTAAGGTGTTGCTATGCAGTTGCTAGGGTACTTGGTGTGGTTGCTAGGGTGTTGTTATGCGGTTGCTAGGGTACTTGGGGTGGTTGCTAAGGCAGTTGCTAGGGTACCCAGGATGGTTGCTAAGGTGTTGCTATGTGGTTGCTAGGGTACTTGGGGTGGTTGCTAGGGTGTTGCTAAGCGGTTGCTAGAGTACTTGGGGTGGTTGCTAGGGGGTTGCTAGGGTACCCAGGATGGTTGCTAAGGTGTTGCTATGCAGTTGCTAGGGTACTTGGTGTGGTTGCTAGGGTGTTGCTATGCGGTTGCTAGGGTACTTGGGGTGGTTGCTAAGGCGGTTGCTAGGGTACCCAGGATGGTTGCTAAGGTGTTGCTATGTGGTTGCTAGGGTACTTGGGGTGGTTGCTAGGGTGTTGCTAAGCGGTTGCTAGGGTACTTGGGGTGGTTGCTAGGGGGTTGCTAGGGTACCCAGGATGGTTGCTAAGGTGTTGCTATGCAGTTGCTAGGGTACTTGGTGTGGTTGCTAGGGTGTTGCTATGCGGTTGCTAGGGTACTTGGGGTGGTTGCTAGGGGGTTGCTAGGGTACCCAGGATGGTTGCTAAGGTGTTGCTATGCAGTTGCTAGGGTACTTGGTGTGGTTGCTAGGGTGTTGCTATGCGGTTGCTAGGGTACTTGGGGTGGTTGCTAGGGCCGTTGCTAGGGTACCACGCTGGTTGCTAGGGTACTTGGGGTGGTTTCTAGGGTGTTGCTAGGCAGTTGTTAGTTGCACAGATCGTTACGATGGAGTTTTAAAGAGTTCTTAGCATTAAATTAGCCTGAATTAGCACTTAGCTAATGACTATTAGCATGTAGCTATTCACTGCTAGCATGACTAGCATGTTTGAAGTCTGGTTTGCTAGCATGAGTCAAAAGAACCAACTCCCATGTCTGTACTATATTCTGATGCAAAGATATAGGTCTTGCTAGATGGTTGCTAGGGTACTCTGTTTGGTTGTTAGGGAGTGGCTTGGCAGCTGCCAATGATAATACTCCAAAGGCTGCTTGTCAGTATGAATGATATAAACCAACCCCCATGTCTCTATGACATTCAGATTTGAAGATATGCATCTTTGGGTTTGGGTTGCTAGGGTGATCGACAGTGGTTGCTAGGGCGTGGCTAGGAAGTGTCGATGGTGAATCATGATTTGCTGCTTGCGGCCCGAGTCAAACGAGCCCACCCCCATGTCTCTATGACACTGTGATCTAAAGATATCCATCTGGGCTTTTATAATGGCAGTCTATGGGATCAGTTGCTAGGGTGCTCTAAATGGTTGCTAGGGCGTGGCTTCACAGCTTCATAATGATTCTGAGAGTCTGATTGGTTGGCTGAATAAAATGAGCCCACCCCAAGTCTCTATGATATTGTGATGCAGAGTTATGTTCAATGCAAAATCCCTATGCAGATTACCATAGTAGGAAAAACGTGTGCTGTTTCATGGGCTGTCCCTCACCATAGTATGTCAATGGGGCAACTTTGGGGCACTCTTGTGCCCCAGGGGTACAACTTATACCCCATTGCGGGGTATGTTCTCGCACAGCTTGATAGCCTCTTCAAATGTGGTGATTCACATGTTTCTACGAAATTCTCGCTCTGAGCTACGACTCGTTAAAGTTGGCCGCAATGTTAAGTCGATGGGATTTTTCGGGCGATTTCTCGCCCCTGTACGATTATCGTACGCCCGATCGCTTATAAAAGATATAGCACACCATTCCTCAATAGGCCGCACGATTTGACGCCTCATTCATGGGTCTGTGACAAACGGTGTAGGAGGAGTAGCGAACCGAAGTTTTGTCCAGAAGAAGAAGAATAATAATAATAAGTATGCAAGATAACAATAGTGATGCCTTGCCTTTGGCAAGCACCACTAACTAGATATGTACATTTCCTGAAGAAAATGTGAGTGGTGCTTGGCGTGGCAAAACTCACCACTGTAGCCAACCAGCATGTCTGTGTGATGTTATGGAGCTGAGATGTGGCTTATTTATGTGATTGTATGGTTGCTAGGGTACTGTAAATGGTTGCTAGGTTGTGGCTATAGAGTTTATTGGGTGATATTTAAAGACTACTTACTAGTTATAAATAAAAGAACCAAGCCCTGTGTTTCTATTATGCTTTGGTGCTAAGATATGGCTTGTTAATGTTGTAAAATGGTTGCTAGGGTGGTGTAAGTGGTTGCTAGGGTGTAGCTATGAAGTGGTTATGT
>JALXFT010002945.1:0-26341 GCA_023376895.1 Aspiorhynchus laticeps | reverse complement strand
TTTTTTATTATTATTAATAGACATTATTGGGAGAATATTTTTCATTCATTTTAATTTTCATCTTTTAAAAATATTTCAGGCTCACTTGCATCCAGACTCTTATTGCATTATTACCTACAATGTGTTTTTCAGATTGATGGACATTGCCAAGGAAATGACAAGAGAATCTCTACCAATTAAATGTTTGGAAGCCGTTATCCTCGGAATGTATCCTTCACTTGAACTGGATTGAAAATATTAACAATTTTGTATAATTTTTTATACCTTTGTGCATAGGAAAAGAGTAATAGTTGCACTCATATGAGTTGTGTTTGTGGTTGGTTCAGTCTAGTATTGAACTTCTCCATCGTTCAATAACTATTTCCCATGGGCCACACCCAAGAATCACATGCATTTAGAATTGAATTTATTATAACTAAAAAAGACAAGTAAATAGTAAATAATAAAATTAATGACAATCAACAGCACAAACAAAAACAAGATACAAATTAAATTTGTAATTATCTATTCAACTGTAAAATAACACTGGATAGTCTTCACTGTATAAATAGACAGTAATGACAGACAGCAGCAGGTTTATTTAGGCTGCTGTCTCTTTAAAGCCCTAAACACACTGCACGATTTTCGGCTGTCCCAGACGAAAGATTGGCATCGTGAAACAATCGTGGCGAATCAATTAGCCTTCCTAATACGAGGTGATATTTGACTCAAAGTGATTTACAGGTGCATTTTCTTGTTACCTTTGTAATGGCATTTTTCTAATTTTATTAAAAGTGTCAAATTCAAAAAATTATATTTATAAGCTTTTTAGAATTTCTAATTTAAACAATATAATAAGAAGTAGAATAAGACAAATAAGTTAGCAATCATATGAAATTAGTATTAATAAAAAAATTATTTGTACTACAGAGGTGGCACAGAAGAACACAAAAGTGGCTTGTAGGTATGTTTAATGAGGCTCAGAGGTGGCATGAGTGCAGTTTAATTCATGAATACATGTTGAGATTAATGTTTAAATATAAAATGTTGAATATAGAAATATTAAATGATTTAAATAACTGAAATTATACTTTAAAAATTAAACTAAAACCACCAGCAGGTGGCGGCATGTTACTGATTTTATCACTGAATCATTCATTCAATTGATTCGTTCGAACGGCTGATTCATTCAGGAATGACTCACTAGATTCGTTTAAACACGCAGTTCATTCATGAATGAAACAACGCGGTGTTTGCTTTTAGAGATGCGCAGCGGCTCAGCTGTTCCTTTATCTGGAACTATTTTCCTTGATGAAATGGCACAAAATCAGGCAGTAGTGTTATATTCAGACAACGTAAGTCACTTAATATTAACTTCTTGTTTATTGAACTGTTGTATTAAATCAATATCACATTTGCAAACTCCCTTAATAATCTTTAAAAATCGTGATCTGTGGGCTCACAGAAAATGGTCTACGAGAGAGCGTGCGAGTGAGTTCTCTTTCACTTTAAATGAGCAACACACAAAAGCACGTGCAAATGATACGTTGTGTCATCTGTCATCGCGTTATAAGCACGGAACCTGCGGGAATGAGTAGAATTATTATATTATTGTGTATATTAATAGCCACAACCCCACGCCGAAATTCAAGTCCTGCTCTGTGTTCTCTGCTAATAACCCGACTGTGAATGATGTGAGCGGTGTTACTATGATGTTACTGAGAAGCTGCAGCCGTGGCGGGGATGATTTTTGGTGTGGCGGCCCGCCACGGCTGAATGAATGTAGCGGAAACACTGGCTGCTTCAGATGTGACATTCAAAAACAATCAGGACTAAAAGTGCTGTTTAAACTGTTCAGATCAGACTGAAATTATCAAATGATATTTTGGATTTGGTTGAAGCTTTTGCTGCAGCATTTTGTACCAGTTGATCTTGTTTATTACTGCAGGACATCCAGCAAGTAATGCATTGCAATTGTCTAGTCTTACGGATGTTTTTATTTTATTTTTCATTTGGACAATAATGTTGTTGGTAACCAACAAATTGGTTGTTTCCCCTTAAAGTTTTTCATAAAATGAAAACAACAGAGGACCTAATACAGAGCCTTGTGGCACTCCATACTTAATTTGTGTTAGTTTTGACAGTTCATCTTTCACAAAAACTGGTAGCAATCAGACAAACATCTTAATGCTTGTTCACAAATGTTAATATAATATTCTAATCTGTCCAAGAGAATGGCATGATCTTTGGTGTCAAAGACAGTGATTGAATGGTTAGTCCAGTTTAGTCTTTCAGTAATCTTCTAAACATTTTAGTGACAGAAAGAAGGATGTGGACAACAAGAGGATTTCTTGGGTGTCCTGGAGATGTCCAGAATTAAGGGCTTAGGCAGATTTGTAAAGATTATTTCCTGCTGGGTCCAAAAAAGTGCTCTGTCAGACAGTCTTGAATGGTACTGGCAGAATAAATACTAAACTAGATAAAACAGAAGGAGAGAAAACATTTTGAGATGATGATTAGATCGTTCTTAAATTTGAAAACAACGTAGCTTAAAATGTTGATTAATTTGGAATTGGACATTGATGGCAGGCTTTTTTTTATTTTTAAAGCTTTTTTTTATGAAACATGGATAAATCTTTCACATTGACATCTATAGCATGCATTTAGAAAGTAGATTTTCATTTCATGCTGACTTTAACACTTCCCCTGTACTTGCTGATAATGTACACAGCTGTCTATCACCATTATTTATTACCATTGAATCCCTTAACACAGCTGACGCTTCAGTTACCTCACCAACAGCATGCCGACCGTCGAGCGGTTTCCTCTCAGCTTTAAAACACAGTTCTCAGGGAGTCATTTTTGTCACATTGTGCTGGGCGTCCACAGCGGCGGTCGCTTTGGTGCTCTGGGCATCAGCCGCCGCGAGGACTTGATGTACAAACCGCTGGAGTACAAAACGCTCACGGACCTCGTTCAAGAGTTCCAGGTGGCCTATCGGAGATATTGGCACACACTGTGCAAAGTCAAGATCGGTCATTATGTGTCACACGACCCACACAGCGTGGAGCAGATTGAGTGGAAGCATTCGGTGCTGGACGTGGACAAGCTGTCCAAAGAAGAGCTGAGGAAAGAGTTGGAGAGACACACTCGGGATATGAGGTTGAAGGTACGGATGATACACCTACGGTTAAATCATAATACTGCTGACAGTAGCAAATTGTGGGTTCTTGGCTGCTCAGAAACAAAGGTGCTATCAAGTGATTTTATTAGGAATAGCTCACAGAAAATTTGCCTGACCGGTATCAGAGAAATTTGTTGCAGAAATGACATGCTATCAGCAAATGTAAAGGTGAAGCATGTGCTGCGCCAAATGGAATTGCAAAAATTATTATTTACAAACAGGTTTCCCAAACACTTCTATTGCCCTTCTGTAGGTTGTCTTGCCATTTAATTCCTAAAAAAAAACGAATGATAGATTGCGACATGACCAGCCTTACCTGTTGAGAAGGAAAATTCTGATGCCTGTGAAAAACAGTAACACGTTTTAGAGATATTGCAAGGTGACGCTATGTTGTTTTGGTTTTTAAATCTGAGACTGATGTCAGACATGATGACTAAATTCAGTGACGTGATAATTGGCCCTCCGTGATGAAGTCTAGATTTTAAAGTCTTACCTTTATTTAATTGTAAAAAGATGAATGATGAATGATGTCTGTGAACTCCAGCAGGTTTGTAATAGATTTGTGGAAATCTGGCACAAGTGAAAGAGTTTCCTGTCATCTGTCTAATTAATAAATCAAACATGTTTTCAAACTGCCACAGTATTTAAAATAACACCTAGAACTTAGTTTTATGTTGTTTACAGCTTTTAGGTAAGACCTGTCATGCAGCATTTAAAATAAATTTTGGGTAAATGCAAAATGGACGTAATACAGAGCCTTGTGGCATTCCATACTCAGTTTGTGTTAGATTAGATTATTCCTCTTGTAAACAAATTTGCAGGTGATCAGAAAATATCTTAATGCTTGTCCACAAATGCTAATGTAATTCTCTAATCTGTCGAAGAGAATGGCATGATCTTTGGTGTCAAGGGCAGCACTAAAAATCAAGTAGTACTAGACGAGAGATGAAAATAAAACACTTATTTAGTGATATCTGCCAGATAGCATGAACATTTTACGCAAATGGTTAATCTGGTGCTAATCTACCTCCTTCCAAACACAACCAGGACATCCCACTGCCACTTTTGTTTGTACCCACAGTTTAATGTGCTTTTCTGGATACTGGGATCCTCCATGAGTCATTTAACATTTACATTTATGCATTTGGCAGATCCAAAGTGACTTGCATTGCATTTAAAACATTTTTTTTAGAAAAATCAGTGAGTCTTAAATCTGATCATCAGGATCTTTTGAGGAACGTTTGTTTCCAGAAGCTTTACTTTCACTGTTGGAATGACCTTCTCAAGCCGCAAAACCATCTCACATCTTTTGAGGAGCGTTTATTTTTTTATCTCTCAATCATCATTGGATTGCATTGCATAATATGTTTGGATTTTTTTTTTTTACATTTTTATGCATTTAGCAGACGCTTTTATCCAAAGTGACTTACAGTGCATTCAGGCTATACATTTTTTCATCAGTATGTATGTTCCCTGGGAACTGAACCCACAACCTTTTGCGCTGCTAACGCAATGCTCTACCACTGAGCCACAGGAATACAGGATTATTTCAATCTAGTATCTGCTATACTGTTATAAAGATCTCATTGATTTACATTACAAACATCAGAATTTCATCTTAATTTACTAAATTGCATATTTCTGCTCAATTTGAGTCTATAAATAAAACTAAGCTGTTTGTTCCAATTCTCATCAGACTATATGACCCATAAAAGCCTGATGGATCAAATGTGATGTTCAACAACATGAATGAACATGGATTTTTATTATATATATATATATATATATATATATATATTATATATATATATATATATATATATATATATATATATATATATATATATATATACAAATAATTAGATTATTTCATATGTCTTATGTTAATAATCACACCACATGCATTGTGTTCAGTGGTTGACTGAGCTCTGTGTTTCAGATTGGTAAAGCTGCTCCTCCATCACCGTCTAAAGACAAGAAGAAAGATATGGGATCTCCTCTGAGGAACCCAGGCAGCCCGATGCGCAAGAACAGCCAAAGCGACAGACGGTACTTACAGTACAGATCATTCACAACACTGATACAGTTTCAACACAACATCTGACCAAAAGGTGGTGCTGTTTTCACAGGTCGTCAGTGGAGAAGCGGTCGGGGCCGGCGGGGCCCGCGGCTGATGTGAACGGATACCAGATCAGGGTCTGAGAGATTGACGAGACAAAGACTGAAACACAACCGTGAGAGGATGAAGATGTGTGTTCACTTGAAGACAGAGAATGTGTTCACTTAGACATGAACACCTCTAATCATTCATTTAGTAGAATAGCCACATTATGAACAATGCATCATATTTATATCTATTTCAATACAATGCCTCAGCTGTTCATTGTGCTGTGAGCAACTTTTCATATTTAATCTGTAAATACAGTGCAAGTTAACCTTTAACTCTACTAGACACTGATGTAGACTAGAGGATAGCCTGTAGTCCATTTATTGGTGCCTTTGATCAGTTTTTGGACTGCGATAATGATTTTCTGGCTCAGTAATTTTGCCTTGTTTTCCAGTATAGTCTTAACATTTCTAAAAAGATACTTTTTTCTTTAGAAGCAAAACAACTTCATTTTGAGTCTTGTTTTTTGGGGGAAAAAAAAGAGAAAAAGTATTTGCTCAAAACAAGAAAAAATGTCACTGGGGTCAAATGTTTAGTTTTTTGGGTAAGTGGCCTTAACTACTATGTACTTACATTTAAATTAATAATTTAATGCAATGCACTTATTGTGTACATACATGTTTTTACATTGTACTTATATTTTTTAAAATACCTGTAGTTACATCTGTAATTAATTTGTAATTACATTTATAATTACACTGTTGACCCATCCCTTAAACCTACCCATACCACCCTAACCTGTCCCTAACCTACCCGTATCCACCTCAACAGCAGCAGAAGTGTTTTGCAATACAGTATGAACACAATAAGTACATTGTACTTATTTTTGATGTAAGTACATAGTAGTTAAGGCTATATTGGCTATAATAAGGCTATATAACTGTCACACTTTATAATATAAAGTGTGACCGTTTTTTGTTTCGAGCCTCTAGTAAATGTATCTTGATTGAAGAATGTTTAGACCATTTTAATGGAAAATTTTCATACTCTTAATCTAGCTTTCCCTTTGAATGCAGTTTATTTTTCTGAGCATGCTGGCAAATATTTGTTCGTCTTAAACTCACTTCATTTTGATGCATTTTTCAGAAAACAAGACTCGATGTCATTTAGTTTCTAGAATACACACATCTTGATATATGAGTGTTTAGATATTTGCACTGGAACACAAGACAAAAATACAGAAGAAAATCATATTTTTGGCAGTGTTGTTATAACATCTATAATAATACGAGCAGTTCATCCTCCCAAACACACTTTTTGCACGTAGCGACACTTACAGTATTGAACTTTCTTCAGTCATCAGGGTTCACCAGTGATTCTAATCTGAACTACAATAGAGCAGATATTTGGCTTTGAAAGAGCAGAAGCACTTGTGTTTCTGATGGCTTCAGTACTGATCATGATATTAATGGACACGTATGTAAATGATGTTTCAGATCAGAATATACAGGGTTCAGTAGTTATGAATGCAGCCCTCGTCCCTGTTGGTTTTTAGATATTTTTTAACTCTTGAAAGAATGGATGCTCAATTACACGCATCCGAGTTTTTAAAGTCAACATGAAATTTATTTTATTTTTTGTTAATAGCAGGAGCATGAATTAATCAGTGCATAACATGCTACAGAAATAAATGTTTTGTCTTCATTATCTTTCATCAAAATATAACTTGCTTCTCCTCTGAAGTCACTTTCTCATCTTGATTAATCAACTATCACGCACTGATTGATTTTCCTGTTGAATGTGTTGTGAGCATCATTTCATGTTGACTTTAGGAGTAGCGTAATGTTTGAGTAACAGTCTGTTTCATTAGCAGATGTTCTCCTACAGTAGACACTGATGTGTAAAATGCACAAACACACTTACACACTAAAGCCAAACGTGCTTGTTGTGAGACACTATGAAGTGCACTAGTGTGATTCAGATGTGTGCAGAAGACACTAATGCTGGTGCTGTTAACCGTTCTTCATTAGAACTGCATCCTGTCACATGATTAATCAACTGTGTGTGATTAACAGATGTTGCTAATTGTTGATTTCTCACTTTGACGTCACAGCACTGAATGTCATTTAAACAATCACTGGTTCTTTTGTGACACTTGAAACTGAAATGTACAATAAATTGCCTATAATTTGTTTTTGTCAATATGTTGTTTCCGTTGTGTGACATCTTTCTCACGATACTCCAGACTGAAGCGCTAGAACATATAATATTTTGTAAGTATATATTATATAATCACAAAAATAGTAAATGACAAATAGAATAGCAAAACAATGTAAAAGTGAGATTTTATAATGTAAAAATTATAATGCCTTTCTTTTCTAACATATGCATCAATGTTACGTTTTTAAATGTAATGAATACATGCAATTAGAAAATATTACCAGGTTACATTAGTTAATGCTTTAACATTAACAATGAGCCATATATTTAAGTATTTATTAATTTTTGTTAACGTTTGTTAATAAAAATACAGCTGTTCATTCGTACGGTTCAGGTTCATTAAATAATATTAAGCTATTCAACTTTTGATTTTAATATTACAACTTGAAGATTAAGAAATGCTTCAGATGCTTTTTTTTTAGTTCATGTTAAGTAATGTAGTTACCTAATGTTAACAAATAGAATCTTATTGTAAAGTTTTACCAGTTATTAACTTACTGAATTTGATTATAAATCTATTTTGCCTCCATAATCTTGAATTTTGGGGGCATTTTAATTGATTTTGGTGGTGTTTTTGCTCCAGCCGAGCTTTACTTGCAGTGAGGACGAACATGGGTTTATATGTGAATTACTTTGACCTTCTGCAAACCTCATTTCACTGAACAATTGTTTTCAACTTTCTCATTAATGTACAGTAAAGTTTTTCAATAGAATAACCACACCACATATGATGTGGATGTACAAACCCCTCATCCGTTTTCAAGAGAACACATTCAGACTCTTTAAAACGAATGACTGTCATTAGATGTCCATAACAGAGTGTGCATCTGACCTTCAATAATAGCAATAATTATTTTTGTGTGTTCAATCAGCAAAAACAGCAGCAATGCATGTAGTTATTTATTTAGCTCCGTTCAAAATATAAATTCAAAACCAAAAGCAAAGAAACTGAAAACTAATAAATGCATGCAACTGCATGCTGATTACATTATCTTGAACATGTCAACCATAAACGGTGCATCGTATTTCCTCGCATCAAACGTCACGCTGGAGAATATTTCACACGTGCAAACACTCAAATATAACTCAATATTCACCTGACCAAAAAAATATTTTTTTTCTTTCACAAGTTGTAAGGCAATGAAAATGCTAAAGACCATCAATCCTTACATGTGTCAAGTGTTAGGGTCAGACAGGAGTAAGCTGAAGCTTGACGATCAGACTGAGATGATCCGAGGGAAAGGTTTGGTTAGGAAGTCCTCTCAGAGACCTGAGATCAGCCTCCGACAGCAGAGACAAACGACCCAGCAGCTTCAATCCAGCAGCGCTCGCTGTCAACACAACACAGCAGGACATTACCTTCACACTATAGCAAGGCCGTAACCATGTCTTGAACATTGGGGGGGACCAATTTATATATATGTGCTTTATCTGACACACACACATTATTACTCGCACACAGAAACTTGTCAACACTACCCCGCGACTTTTATTGTAATAAAATAGTTTCCATACTGAATCGCTACATTGTATTTCTCAGGAACGATGTGTTTTTGAAGTAGGACTAAATTCACAGTTTCATTGTTTGTAGGGACAGACAAAAGCCCCTTTCACACTGCACGTTGGTCCCGGAAAATTGCCAGAAGATTGCCGGAGTGCCTTCTGTGTGAACGCAAACACGTCCTGGGATTAATTCCGGGATTGATCCCGGGTTGGGGACCTAGTAATATTGCCGGTGTTGTGCCCAATTCCGACCCCTGCCAGATTATTACCCCTTTAGTATTGGTAGGTTAAGGGTTAGGTGTGGGGGAGGGGTTAGGATTAGGCAATCAGATAGCGATTTCAACGAGAGGGGTAATAATTTGGCAGGGGGTCGAAAATGGGCACAACACCGGGTTCAGTCCCGGAACGAGCGCTGTGTGAACAAAAGCCGGATCAATGCAGTAAAGGGTGCGTCGTGGTGATGACGCACTTTATCGTTCGACTGTTTTACCGGGTGTTTTGAAGGCAGATCAACGTTCACACGACGAAAAATGTGTAAACTGGAATGAAGCAGCGATCAGGGAGCTCCTCACTATCCGCGCTGAAGCTGAAATCGTTCAGTTTAGTGAAATGGTGCGCGGCGCATTATACACATCACATGAAAGGTCACGTGTCTTTACGGGTTGTGTGTGAACGCACACACAGATTCCGGAAAATCACTGGCAGTGTGAATGAACCAAAATCAGACCATCCCGGGACAAATCACGGGACACATTTTCCGTGTATTTTCCAGAATGGCTGTGTGAAAGAGGCTAAACAGATGCAGATAATTAACACACACACATTTCATCTCTCTCTCTCTCAAAATGGGTATATTTGAGGGAAAAAAGTCGAGTAGTTTGCTTCACTGAATATAACTGTCGGTCATTTAACATTTCTTTTGTAAAACAGTTGACTAACATTAAATGATTTGCAGCTTCCATCTTCCATCTTCAATGTTTTCAATCTTCGCAGCTCCCATCAATCCCGCCTACTTTGATTTGATTGGCCAGTTCAGTTATTTTGACTTTGACGAGCGCCGTTATCCCGCTGAGGCAGAGCAGACTGAAAATATTACTTTTAAAGCTTTTTTTGTCATCATAACAAGAGCGCTGAATAATGGAGGACAGCAGATCATTGCAAGAATTTCAATTATTGGGGGGGACTTGTCCACCTCAATGTCTATGGTGGTTACGGCCCTGCACTATATATCGCTGAGTATCTTATTTGCTCCATCAGGCTTTGATGGCTTATATAGTGTGATACAGTGAGAATATGGAGGAAAGACTGCTCAACTGAGCAAAAATATGCAATTTGGTGCAGATTCTGATATTTATATGATGAAATTCTAATGCTTGTGATGTAAATCAATGAGATCTGTATTACAGTGCAGCAGATACTGACATATAATGATCTAAATATCAGTCATCGCTCTATATCTCCAATAATATGCCTCAGTAAGATGAGATGTAAATGATCCAAACATATAATGCAATGCTGATTGAGAGATGAAGAAATAAAGGCTCCTCAGAAGATGTGAGATGAAGATCATTCCTCTGCTGTGTGACATTTAACAGCAAAGTTTGATCATTTAGAGCTTTTTTGCAATATTGTTAACAGATAATGTGAGAATTATGATGTTTGATTCAGTGTTATTTTAGTATCATTAAAACTTTTATGGTTTTGTTGATATTTTTAATTTGAATGTATTTTTATTTCTTTGCTTTCATGTTGATTTTAGTTCAAGTATAAGTAAAAAAAAATTATCAGTTTTTGCTGTTTTTATTGTCTACGTTGCTTTTATTCATTTTTAGTTATTTTAGTGCATCAAGTTAAACTAATGGAAAATAAGAAATGTTGCCTTGGTAACTAGCTGGAATAAAATAATTGTAATTTTTTTAATTTTATTTCAAGTACCAAAATAGTTTTTATGATTTAAGTTTTAGTTCACTATAAGACTGGTTTGATTTTACAAGACCATGAGACAGACCAAAATCAGCATTTTATAGGGATACTCCACCCCATAATGAAAATTTTGTCATTAATCACTTACCCCCATGTCGTTCCGAACCCGTAAAAGCTTCGTTAGTCTTCAGAACACAATTTAAGATATTTAGGA
Organism: Aspiorhynchus laticeps; assembly: GCA_023376895.1. Taxonomy (NCBI): domain Eukaryota; kingdom Metazoa; phylum Chordata; class Actinopteri; order Cypriniformes; family Cyprinidae; genus Aspiorhynchus; species Aspiorhynchus laticeps. The sequence goes on along the minus strand of JALXFT010002945.1, from coordinate 15,211 downwards.
TGAAAGGCTTGTGACTGTCCCATTGACTGCCAAGTAAATTACACTGTCAAGGTCCATAAAAGTATGAAAAGCATCGCCAGGATACTCCATCTGACATCAGTGGTTCAATCATAATGTTATGAAGCGAAGAGAATACTTTTTCTGCACAAAGAAATCAAAAATAACGACTTTATTCAACAATTTGTCTCCTCCGTAGCGCCATTTTGGAGAATATCCGCTGGACGCAAATAGCGTACGCTTCTGTGTCAACCGCACCACACGGATACGCTGTTTTCATTCAAATCAAAGCGTAAATAAACATTGAAAACGTATCCGTGTGGCGCAGCTGACACAGAACAGCATACGCTATTTGCGTCCAGTGGATACTTTTGACGTAACATCGTCTTTGATGTTGTCTTTCATACTTCTCTGTGCCTTGACAGTGTTAATTACTTGTTTTCATCCAAAATATCTTAAATTGTGTTCCAAAGACGAACTAAGCTTTTACGGGTTTGGAATGACATGGGGGTAAGTGATTAATGACAAAATTTTTAATTTTGGGGCCTTTTAAGGGGCGCTGCAGATATCTGCTGATGATCTGATGTGAGATAAGACCTGATTAAGCAAACCCTGTCAGCTCAGAGCATCACCTTCAGCTGCAGCAGAGCCGGTCCTGTGGGTGGAGTAGAAGATGTAGTCGACCATCGCTCCTCCCTCTGAGTTCAGAGAGCTGACCACAGCCGTCTGTGTGTCGGGCTGGACAGGACTGTAAGCTGACCTCAGGCTCAGCGTGTGATGCAACGTGTGTCCAAACCTGCCAAACACCAGCAGATTCATGAGAGGATCCTCATCAGGAGACTAACAGCAGTCTCTCAGACATTTCACACAAGTTCTGAGCCGTGAAGCAAACCAACCAACAACCAGATGAAAAAAATAATACTTGATAAAGTATTTGAAATTAGGGATGTAACGGTATGAACATTTCTTACGATTATAGTGACCAAAACAATCACAGTTATCAGTATGTTCACGGTATTGTTAAAATGTGCTGGAAATGTTTAAAAAGAACTGACATAAATAATTTCAAGTTTTATATTTAAAATCAACAAACAACAAATAAAATGACTTTTTGTTTGCATAATCACTAAAACAATAACATTACCAATGATGTCCAGCATTTAAATGACAACAGTTTATCTAATAACATGTTCAAATATTTAATATAATGTTCAAATAAAGCTTTGAAAAGGTTTCATAAAAAGGTAAACCTCACATTTCAGCCAATAAATTAAGAAAAGGGTTAAGTCAAAATGAGTCAATGATTATATGGTTATTATTATTATTAGAGCTGTTTCTCGTAACCTCCGTGACTAAGCAGCATTGTGATTAAAACACTGCTTTATTAGTTATTACATGCCATTGAATCGTTTCTGAAGACAGTCAGAATCTTCAGCGGTACATTCATATATTAATTAATTCATATATTAATTTGTATAATTCCCTCAGCACTCTTTTAAAACCTCATTATGTTTTCACTCAAAAACTAAACTACTCTGTTGCTGTTACTGAAAACTCTGCTTTATGCTGGACAGAGTTTATTTATCATCAGTTCTTCAAATCACGGTAATTGAATACGGTTATAATGATAATTAAAATATGAAATGGTAATACTAACCGTGGGGAATTTTATCATGATTTATCGTCAAACCTGTAATCGTTACATCCCTATTTGAAATAGGGTTGCAAAGGGGTGTAAAATTTGCGGTAAAATTCCGGAAACTTTCCAAAAATCCCGGTAAATTTCCAAAATTTCCGGTAAGTTTCCAAAATTTCTGGAAAGTTTCCGAAATTTACTGGAAATTTTCCAACTTTTTGCAACCCTAATTTGAAATAATAAAAGGCAAAGCTACAAGACTATTTACTTCCCCTGAGGCTCTATGCACTGCATAACAATCAAAAATGATGTACAAAACAAAACTACTTACTATAGACTTTGATTAGATGTAAAAAAAAAATGTTTTATATATTTTATAGTTTTTTAGAAATATGTACATAATCAACTCCATCACATCATTCACTGTGCTTTAAGAGAAAAGCCAGTTCTCAGCTTGATGGATGATGATTATGGTTAGTTCTTCAATGGACTCTTCTGTACCTGAACACCAGCTAACTCACCTTGAACTAAACATCTCCATGTCTTCTAGATCTGTAAAAAACAGAGCATATTTCAGGAAGCACACATGATTGCAAACACCTCAGACATATGCAGAAGTCTGTGAGAAGTTATGGGTCGCACCAGCTGTTTGCAATATTAAAGGGATAGTTCTCCCAAAAATTCTGTCATTAATTACTCACCTCATGTCATTCCAAACCTTTGTTCATCTTCAGAACACAAATAAAGATATTTTCGATGAAATCGAGCTTCATAAATTCTTGTAGCATCATAAAATTACAGTTGAACCACTAGGCGCGTTTCCATTACCCTTCAAATTGCGCAAATTAAAATTGCGAATTGAAAATACGCCTAATGGAAACGCGTCAATTTCGCAAAAACTCCCATATATCGCAAAAAAGTTCTTACGCTCGCATGAGGTGGTTTTTCAGGCAATTCGCAAAACTGTAATGGAAACGTTTTTTCGCATTTACAGGTCACATGGCGTATGTAAAAAGTCATATAATCATTCGTCAATGTACCATAGCCTCCAAGAATTACTTCATACGTGCCAGCTCTCGAATATAAGGGGCTTTCCCTGCCATTAATGCTTAGACAATTTACACTGCACACGTCTGCGGTGCGGCTCTGATACGGTCACTGAAGCTGACTGCGGCCACTCTAATGCTTGTGTTTATTCCAGCCACGCCACGCATGTTTCTGAAGTGGCTCTCCGTGCTGCTTCTCTAAACATACACGCATACGCCTCCTCTGAATAAATATATCAAAAATGTATCAAATCTCACCAAAATCCATTGCCATGACTATCGCGAGAGGCTAAAGGTTACGTTTTAGTCGCATAACATTTGCTAATGGAAACGCCATCATTTCGCAATACTTTTTTATCGACATTTATAAAATATCGCAAAGTTTTGCGCAAATCTGTAATGGAAACGCGCCAACTGACATCACATGGACTATTTTACTGATGTCCTTACTACATTTCTGGGTCTGGGAACATTTCAGTTGTGTTGCGGTCTATGGAGGGTCAGAAAGCTCTCGGATTTCACCAAAAATATCTTAATTTGTGTTCCGAAGATGAACTAAGGTCTTGCGGGTTTTCAACGAGTAATAATGACCGAATTTTAATTTTTGGGTGAACTATCACTTTAAGATCTTAAGTAAAACCCACACTAAAGGCTTAGTAACCACTAGTTGATGTGTAACTAACTCAGTACTCATTGCACCATTTTCTCTTAAAACTTGAGAAGCAGCTAGTAGGTTATAAGCATTGTGTTGAAGTAATGCATAGTCATGTATGACGTTTACCTTCAATGATCTAATATCAGCCTTCAAATACAAGAGCAGAAGTTGCTTTGAAACAGTCGATCTCAGTTTATTCTGTTCAGGGCTGCTTTTCATCGTAAGCCTAAGTTGATCGTAGATCCATTGGTGGCAATGGGTCTACGATGTACTTAGGCTTGCAATGCTTTTGGGAAATGCAGCCCATGTAGATAAATGAGGCCAATTGAATTTTTACATAACCAACTTAAAGTTATGACCAGTATTAAATAAAATAAAAAAATCAGACGACTAACTTGTAAGACTAGTCTAAGCATTTTATGCAACTGGCCACTTGTGTGACCCGTCAATAATTATTTATTTAAAAAACATGGTATACATAGATGAATTCGGGGTCCACACGAAAACGCAAGGGCGACGTTTTCAGATTTATCCACTCTGGGACCCGGTTTAAAAAAAAATATCGGGTTCACTCTCCCAAAACGCCGGATCCGTCTGGATGAAACGCCTATACGTTACAAAATTATGCGTATACAGCTAAACGCGTCTCTGTGTGGACGGGGCCTAAGTTTTACCTAAGGTTAATGGTGCACTGCTTACATAGATAGTAGTGTGTAAACTGTTTACGTCAAAACTAGGTTTAGGCACAGCTGGTGCACCAGACTTGAGGAGAGTACATCTATCACCTGGTGTTTTGTCAGTGACTCCTGGTATGAGCTCCAGATCAGCGGGCCGCACACACGCCGCCGGACAGTATCGCAGCTGACACAGAAACTCAGCGCTGTACTGCCCATTGTCTACTACAAACATACAGATATGAGCAACATTAAAGGAACACTCCACTTTTTTTGGAAACAGGCTCATTTTATATCTCCCCAATAGTTAAACAGATGAGTTTTACCATTTTTGAATCCATTCAGCCGATGTCTGGCGGTAGCACTTTTAGCGTAGCTTAGCATAGATCATTGAATCTGATTAGACCGTTAGCATCTCGCTCAAAAATGACCAAAGAGTTTCGATATTTCTCCTATTTAAAGCTCGACTCTTCTGTAGTTACATCGTGTACTAAGACCGACGGAAAATGAAAAGTTGTGATTTTCTAGGCCGATATGGCTAGGAACTATTCTCTCATTCCGGCGTAATAATCAAGGAACTTTGCTGCTGTACCATGAGTGCAGCAGATGATATTACACAGCGCCTGAAAGTAGTCCCCAGCTATATCATAACTAGTTACCTAGCTGGGGACTACTTTCAGGCGCTGCGTAATATCAAGTGCTACCGCCAGACACGGAGATCGGCTGAATGGATTCAAAAACGGTAAAACTCAACTGTTTTAACTCTACGGGAGGTGTAAAATGAGCCTATTTCCAAAAAAAATTGAGTGTTCCTTTAAACATGCATGCAGTGAATCCAAAGTGATTAGTGAAATGTTGAGCTGCCGCTGACCTGAAGCTGCGGTCTGCGTGTCAGACCTGTACTGACAGCCGTCAGTGATGCCGAGGCTGCTGGGCCACAACGGGGCGAAAAGCCTTGTGTGATGGACTTTATACGACAAATCCACCTGACCTGAAACCTGCAAGAGCACACAATCCATTCATCACAACACAATCCAAATACTACACTAAGACTGGGAAAACCACACACATATACAGGGCTCGCAAAATTTCAAAATCCCTGGTAGCCCTTCGGGCAGGTACTCTTCAGATTTTGGTAGCCCGAAAATTAATTTAACAAGCCCAAAAAAAATATATACTGTATATAGAAAATCAGATAGGAGTCTAATTGTCAATCAAAAATATTTTCAATACACAAATATCAACAAATATGAAGGAAGGAATTTTATTTCACTATTTACAAGGTATCTGCAGAATTAAAAAAAAAATTAAGGCAATTTATGACCCATTTTAAGAGCTGCACAAGTAAAATGAACGGTATGAGCAGGGTTGGACAATGTCTATGGTAACATACAGTATTAAGCCACAAAATGACATGATTTACAGTTCAGATACAGGTTTTCACAAAAACAAAAATCTTATACAACAGCATTTCAGCCTTAGACCATTTTTATGAAAAGGGATAAATCAAGCATATAAATTATTATATTAAATTAAAACGAATAAATATTATTGTCTAATTGTTTCGATTTTTAGAAGGCACATTAACTTCTTTCTCATTTACAACTCTGTGTTTGATGCTTAAAAACATGGGTCGATCGATATTTGCATTGATCTGACCATACACAGCAAGAAAGGCTTATTGGACATGCAAATTCATTCTCTGCCACGAGGTGGCGCTTTAGGAGAGGTTTAATATAGCGGTTTCCCCGTTAGTGACTGACTGTACACAAAGTAGCATCGTCCGCGCTCATAAACGCTGCTTTATCAGGCATTATAGGTAAGATGAAATAAAAATGCCAACGACACGTTTCCCTTCAGATACATTCACATAAAGACATCTGCGCCGCGTTTTGACTCGAAACGTGCAGCGCTCATATTTATTCAATGACATTGCCTTTTGAAGTTTAATCCAGTCCTATCGCCATTCTTGTCTTTCCGTCCCCAACTGTAAGACCTCTTGAAATTGTAATTAAGACTTTTCTTATACCATTTAACTTTTTATGGCCTTAAGTTTGATACAACTAAATTGAAGAGCTTTTAAGGACCTGCGGGAGGCCTGTATTTAAGGTAGCCCGTCGGGCAGGGCATGATACATTTTGGTAGCCCGACTGGAAAACAAAATAGCCCCGGGACGTCGGGCTAGCGATTTTGCGAGCCCTGATATATATATGAAGTATATGAAGAGTCATTTTTGCTGGAAATTTAACAAAAAATATCTTGCATTTTTAAAAATGCGGTAATGTCTGTTTTTGTTTAATGAATAAGAACCTCTACATTTGATTAACTTCTGTCGACTTTATAATATGGACAAAAACAGCTGAAAGAATCTTTAAATGTCTTCTTTTGTGTTCTTCATATTTATTTGCTGATCTCAGCGATGCAAGTCTATCTACCAGCAGAGTAAAGCAGAATCTCTACTGGTTACCATCACACGGTACGGTATGCCATCATCATACTGTCTGATGTCATTTATCAGTGATTCTCACCTGATGCTTCACAGACAACAGTGGGAAAAAAATGCTAAAAGCAACTAATAATCAAATAAAATGACCATGAAATCATTTATAGTTAGAATAGTAAAATAGACTGATCGAAACACCTCAGCTAACTTTTGTTGTTGAATACTAATACTAACATATTTTTGCCCCTATCTCTTAACAGAACAAAACCAACACTTAGTAGAACAAAACAGAGTAATTTAAATCTCTTAACAGCACAAAACTGGCCGATATTTGAATCTCAGTCTTAATACAACAAAACAACCGATATTTAAATATCATACTAGAACAAAACTGACGATATTTAAATCTCTTCATAGAAAAAAACAACTGATTAGGGCTGTGCGATATTGAAGAAAAATGCGATATGCAATACCTTGTTAAATAATGAGGTATCCAATATGCGATACGATATTGCTTTAAGTGTGGGAAATTAATTTAAATTATATTTCCAAATATTTAAAAACTTAAAAAAAAGAATTATACACACACACAAACACACACACACACACACACACACACACACACACACACACACACACACACACACACACAGACACACACACACACACACACACACACACACACACAGGTGCATCTAAAAAACTTTGAATATCGTGAAAATGTTTGGACCAACACCAGCAGACATCACGGCACCCCAAGTTAGGGCTGGTCCGAACACCATTTTTTGAGCTTCGAAGCTTTAATCAACACTGAATATTCGAAGCCTCGGTAAGTGAGCCGGAAGCGGCGCGCCTCACACAGGCAGGGCTTATAAGCTCCGAGAATGGCCACTGCACTAGTGATACAAAAGTTTGAGCATGTTGATGTTGATGGCTGCAATACCTGGGGATGTATCTATAGACAAATTATTATTAGGCTGGGCTACTGTACGTTTTTTTATGACTGCCGTATTCGCAAGTATTTTCCAAGCAAATTAAATGCACATTTTTTATCATGTGTAAAATGACTGATTAACATGGCGGATAAAAGCAGCTAATTTTTTTTACACCAACAATATACTATAGGGGTACTACTTACAGAACTCAGGTGATTTTTTAAATTTGATGTGCTGTTGTGGTAGGCCAGTTTCAAATCGCATATTTGGCACACTGCAGTTGTCTTGTCCTCACTCAATTTAAAGTGCTCCCACACAGCTGAGGTCTTCTGTATTTTTGTCTTCTCTTCCAGATGAACTGAATCATGACGTTCACTCACGGACGATTCATATTCAAGCGTGAATAAGAACCGTTTCGCGGGGGATGCCAGGTGTTAAAAAAATATTCGAATCTCAAAATTGAAAATCTAATGTCAACCCACCGAACGGATATTCGAATAATCGAATATTCTGGTCCGGCCCTACCCCAAATCATCACTGACTTTAGAAACTTCACACTGGACTTCAAGCAGTGTGGATTCTGTGCCTCTCCAGTCTTCCTCCAGACCTTGATTTCCAAATGAAATGCAAAATTTACTTTTATCTTCTCCTTAGCCCAGGTAAGACGCTTCTGACATTGTCTCTGGTTCAGAAGTGGCTTGGTAGCCCTTTTCCTGAAGACGTCTGAGCGTGGTGACTCTTGATGCACTGACTCCAGCTTCAGTCCACTCCTTGTGAAGCTCTCACAAGTGTTTGAATCAGCTTTGCTTGACAGCATTCTCAAGCTTGCAGTCATCCCTGTTGCTTGTGCATCTTTTCCTACCCAATTTCTTCCTTTCGGTCAACTTCGCATTTAATATGCTTTGATACAGCACTCCTTGAACAGCCACCCCTTTCAGTAATGACCTCCTGTGACTTACCCTCTTTGTGGAGGGTGTCAATGACTGTCTTCTGGATCATTGCCAAGTCAGCAGTCTTCTCCATTATTGTGGTTTCAAAGAACAAGAGATACCCAGAATTTACACTGTATGGATGGTCATTTAATGAGGCTCAAATGTAAATATTCTAATATTTTGAGATACTGATTTTTTACTTTCATGAGCTATAAGCTCTAATCATCAGAATTAAAACAAAAAAACTTTTAAAGTGTTTTACTTTACATGTAATTAATCTAGAATATATGAAAGTTTCACTTTTTGAAATAAGTTACAAAAAAAAGAAATTTTTCACGATATTCAAATTTTTTGAGATGCACCTGTATATTTGACATATTTCAATCATTTTGATATATCGTGGCCCCCACAACCGATATTTCATTCTCTTACTAGAACGAAACAACCGATATTTAAATCTCTTAATAGAACAAAACAACCGATATTAAAATCTCTTAATATAATAAAACCAATATTTAAATCTCTTACTAGAACAAAACTGACCAATATTTAAATCTTGTAATAGAATAAAACAACCGATATTTAAATCTCTTAATAGAGCAAAACAACCAATATTTAAATCTCGTAATAGAACAAAACAACCAATATATAAATCTCTTACTAGAACAGAACTGACCAATATTTAAATCTCGTAATAGAACAAAACAACCGATATTTAAATCTCTTAATAGAGCAAAACAACCGATATTTAAATCTCTTACTAGAACAAAACTGACCAATATTTAAATCTCGTAATAGAACAAAACAACTGATATTTTAATCTCTTAATAGAGCAAAACAACCGATATTTAAATCTCTTACTAGAACAAAACTGACCAATATTTAAATCTCTTAATAGAGCAAAACAACTGATATTTTAATCTTTTAATAGAGCAAAACAGCCAATATTTAAATTTCTTACTACAAACCCGATTCCAAAAAGTTGGGACACTGTACAAATTGTGAATAAAAAAGGAATGCAATAATTTACAAATCTCATAAACTTATATTTTATTCACAATAGAATATAGATAACATATCAAATGTTGAAAGTGAGACATTTTGAAATGTCATGCCAAATATTGGCTCATTTTGGATTTCATGAGAGCTACACATTCCAAAAAAGTTGGGACAGGTAGCAATAAGAGGCCGGAAAAGTTAAATGTACATATAAGGAACAGCTGGAGGACCAATTTGCAACTTATTAGGTCAATTGGCAACATGATTGGGTATAAAAAGAGCCTCTCAGAGTGGCAGTGTCTCTCAGAAGTCAAGATGGGAAGAGGATCACCAATTCCCCCAATGCTGCGGCGAAAAATAGTGGAGCAATATCAGAAAGGAGTTTCTCAGAGAAAAATTGCAAAGAGTTTGAAGTTATCATCATCTACAGTGCATAATATCATCCAAAGATTCAGAGAATCTGGAACAATCTCTGTGCGTAAGGGTCAAGGCCTGAAAACCATACTGGATGCCCGTGATCTTCGGGCCCTTAGACGGCACTGCATCACATACAGGAATGCTACTGTAATGGAAATCACAACATGGGCTCAGGAATACTTCCAGAAAACATTGTCGGTGAACACAATCCACCGTGCCATTCACCGTTGCCGGCTAAAACTCTATAGGTCAAAAAAGAAGCCATATCTAAACATGATCCAGAAGCGCAGGCGTTTTCTCTGGGCCAAGGCTCATTTAAAATGGACTGTGGCAAAGTGGAAAACTGTTCTGTGGTCAGACGAATCAAAATTTGAAGTTCTTTTTGGAAAACTGGGACGCCATGTCATCCAGACTAAAAAGGACAAGGACAACCCAAGTTGTTATCAGCGCTCAGTTCAGAAGCCTGCATCTCTGATGGTATGGGGTTGCATGAGTGCGTGTGGCATGGGCAGCTTACGCATCTGGAAAGGCACCATCAATGCTGAAAGGTATATCCAAGTTCTAGAACAACATATGCTCCCATCCAGACGTCGTCTCTTTCAGGGAAGACCTTGCATTTTCCAACATGACAATGCCAGACCACATACTGCATCAATTACAACATCATGGCTGCGTAGAAGAAGGATCCGGGTACTGAAATGGCCAGCCTGCAGTCCAGATCTTTCACCCATAGAAAACATTTGGTGCATCATAAAGAGGAAGATGCGACAAAGGAGACCTAAGACAGTTGAGCAACTAGAAGCCTGTATTAGACAAGAATGGGACAACATTCCTATTCCTAAACTTGAGCAACTTGTCTCCTCAGTCCCCAGACGTTTGCAGACTGTTATAAAAAGAAGAGGGGATGCCACACAGTGGTAAACATGGCTTTGTCACAACTTTTTTGAGATGTGTTGATGCCATGAAATTTAAAATCAACTTATTTTTCCCTTAAAATGATACATTTTCTCAGTTTAAACATTTGATATGTCATCTATATTGTAATTTGAAACTTCCACATCATTGCATTCTGTTTTTATTCACAATTTGTACAGTGTCCCAACTTTTTTGGAATCGGGTTTGTAGAACAAAACCAATAGTTAAATATCTTACTAGAACAAAACAACAGATACTGTATTTCAATCTCTTACTAGAACAAAACTGACTAATATTTAAATTCTTATCAGAACAAAACCAACCGATGTGAAAAGATTATTGTGAAAAGCGCAACACAAATATATTTGACTAGACTTGTCCAACTTTCCTATTCAGTCTCCATTTTAAATCAATTTACAGGGTATTACATTGATGAGTTAAATGTCTGACTTTCAGAATATTGTTTCTTCAGACTGATAAATAATGTTGTGACTGTCGGGTCACTCACCATCCAAGCAGGTAACCCGTGGTAGTAAAGCTGTCCGGTGGTGATGAAATTCCACAGAGGGCTGTTGGGTAAAGCGTTAAAGTCCCCACATAAAACCACCTCACAGCGTCTTCCTTCACTCCTGCATTTCTTGATCATGATGTCAATTTCAGCAAACACGATGGCCAGCTGGGCGAGCTTCACATCTCCTCTCCTGGGGTTGAACAGCAGGTGTGTGTTGGCCACACATATGGGGCTGAACGCTTCATTCTGCCCTCCTGTCGGCTGGAGGAGCAGCACAATGCCCACGTTGTCACGATCCAGCAGCTCACAGTCCGATTGGTGAAACTCCAGCAGATTGATGGAAAGCTGGGTAAAGCGGTCGCTTTGATAACACACTGCACAGCCGTCCGTTTTGGTGCCAGTGCGGCGTTTGTAGATGCAGGTGTAACCTGGGTAAAAAAAAAATTAACTTGTTAATTAACAGAAAGAAACATCTGAACACACCTGCAAATGCACAACTTACTACCAGTCTGACTGATTTCAACCAACAAACAAAGCTCTCAAATCTCATTTCCAGTCATGCATGTTAACATTTGCATTTAGATTCGATAGATTATTATACAAATGACACAGCCCAATTGTAAATGACAACGTTCTGGCAAACAGGCTCTTCAAATACAAAATTAAGTTGATGTCTGAACTGCTGGACCCCTTTAATACTGCATTTGGAAGCACGGAGTGAAATTTATTATTAGTTTCGTAATACAGGACACTAAATAAACTATAGAAATACTATAAGCATATCCAACTTTATCTTGCATACATACAGTACACTCACGTAAAGTGATACTAAATCAAATCTCAACTGCTTGATTGCTTCTATCATCACAAAATGTGAGCTATATTATCATCCAATTTGACTTGACTTGTCTTTATCTACACATCAGGGCATTTATTTCATTATGCATTAATTGTGTCATTATATTCTCCAATGTACAGCTTACAATTGGGCCTGTTCTTCATACAAAATGATTGTATGGCATCAGAAGGCGTGCACCAGTCAAATGGACTGTTATGATTCCTAAGGAATAAATCCCCATCTGCTTTCCCTGTATGGAAACGAACAGCATGAACATTCTGCTGAACATCTCTTTGTGTTTTGCCGTTCATGACACAAGGGTTTGCAGGTGCACTCATATTTACATCAGCAGCAAGTTTCATCACATGTGGGTCCTAACGCCCCAGTATAGTGACAGGGACACTATACTGTCAAAAGAGCACCGTCTTTCGGATGAGACGTTAAACCGAGGTCTTGACTCTCTGTGGTCATTAAAAATCCCATGACACTCATCGTAAAGAGTAGGGGTGTCCTGGCCAAATTCCCTCCATTGGCCCTTGTCAATCATGGCCTCCCAATAATCCCCATCCACTTGATTGGCTCTATCTCTCTCTCCTCTCCACCTGTAGCTGGTGTGTGGTGAGCGCACTGGTGCTGTTGTCCTGTGGCTGCCGTCGCATCATCCAAGTGGATGCTGCACACTGGTGGTGGTTGAGGAGAGACCCCCTATATGATTGTAAAGCGCTTTGGGTGTATAGCAATACACAATAAAGCGCTATATAAATGCCTTATTCATTCATTCATAATTCAGGCAGCTGTTTATGTTAGGTTCCTCACCCATGTCAGTCAGGACAGGATAGATCTGCTCTAGGAAGTGATCTTCTTGAACTTCCTGAAGACAAATAATCTGTACAAAAGAGGAAATAATAATATTGCTTAGAACCAACAGCAGTTATAACTATAGGTTTTGGGCTTTGTGTCGCCTTACGTCAGGTTCCCAGATCTGGAGCTCCTTCAGGATGGTCTGGAGTCGCTGGTCCCACACTAACACTTCCTCTGGACAGTGTGTGTACAGCTGTGGATTCGCTTCTAGCAGATCCTGAGCCAGGATGTTGTAAGACATGATGCTGAAGTCAAACCCAGCTGCTGTGTCCCCACAGACACCGGTGTGGGTTTCACTAAGATCCTCCCACACCCGCCACATCACTTCGACATAGAAAAAAGTATGATTTTAATGGAAGACTGGGTAGTCAAAACAACTACATAGCATAATATATGTGTAAGTTCTAGGTCTAGGTCAGGTCTAGCTGGCCAAAGCATTGAGAGATCTGCACAAGGTTAGTCCTGACCCAGAGGTAATGCATTAACTGTGTTTGGCAACTGTTTATGCTCTATGGACTACAAAGTGTAAGGGACAAGCCCTGGGTCTGACCCAGGAAAAGGTGGAGAGGGCGACAGAGGGAGGGATGAAATTTTCTTTAGGGTCAGACACCATCGGGCCTCCGGACCAAGGTAGGTGCTTTTTGGTCCGGAGGCCCGATGGTGTCTGGCCCTAAAGAAAATTTCATCCCTCCCTCTGTCGCCCTCTCCACCTTTTCCTGGGTAGTCCGCAGAGCTCCACCTTGCTCCACCTTGCCACAAACTACCCACCGTGGGTTTGCCGGACATTGTCCCTTTGTTGCCACTAGTGCATTATCTGGATGCCCATCACACTGTCTAATCAGGATGATCCGACTGGGCTATGCATTCAAATTTGCCAGGCGCCCGCCCAGATACTACGGTGTCCTGTTCACCTCAGTACAAGGCGAGGATGGTGGAGACAACTCCTCTGCACAATCTGACCTGTGTTGCAGCCTGGAATTAAACCATGCCATGCTGGTTTTGTCTGGCCAGAGGAGAACTGGCCCCCCGACTAAGCCTGGTTTCTCCCAAGGTTTTTTTCTCCATTTCTGTCACCGATTGAGTTTTGGTTCCTTGCGATGAGGGAATCTATGATGTCTGGTTCTGACAGGGCAAATTGTAAATTAATGCAAGCGAAAGTTGCATCTGGAAGGCTTTCTAGACCGGGATCGAAGCTTTGTTTTAAGCCGGACAGCAGATAGTGTGTGAATTGCTTGTCAGGGTGATCTTTAAGCTTGAGAGTTAAGAGTGAGACATTGACAGGAGAAGAGAGGTATTTTAGGGATGTCCCGAGCCGGTCTCAAGGATCAGGATTGGGCTGATCAAGCAATTTTTTAACTGATCAGTATAGGCTCTCCTCAGTCCGATCCTTATACGTCGTTGTTATAACGTGTTGCTATGGGTATAGTCTTGATTCGGACTTGACTAACAGACTGGCATTTTGACACCGTGAGCAACATGCTTTCTAACCTTATCTTCACTTTATGTTGCAATTACTCTGCTTATTATACATATAAAATGCAACAAGTTTATATCAAGTAGTTTTTTGCCAAAGATTTGTACACGGGGCAGACAGGGTGGGCATGGGCACCACCACAAAAGTTACAAACAGGTTTTTAAAAAAAAAAGACTGTTCAAATTATTACAAACTTGGCGATTGGAAATGTTCTCACGAAAAGCATCCTTTCTCATTTACAGAGACATAGCGATCAAGCCCGGACTGTGGCATGTATTAAGTGGATTTGACAGGTTCGGGGGATTGGCTGGAGCTGGGGCTAGGGGTTGAGGGGATTTTGTATAATGAGTGGGCAAGAGTAAGATTGATGGCCGAGAGACCTGCAAATGGCACAAGATATATTGTGGCAGCCAAGAAAGACTCTATTGTAAAGGTCGATATCCAGATCACCCCAATAGGGGCACTGGTTCCACTGCTCAACTCTCATTGCTCATTTAGTGGAAAGTAACTTGTGGTAAGTGTAAAAGTGGCTGCCACCAAAAGACAGTGAGAGATCAGCGATGATAGATAGTCAATTGTTTAGTTCATTGCGTCTATTTGGGAAGACTTAACAGATTACATCTGTATATTTTCCAAAGGCTATAACGGATTCTGAGTTGCTGCTGGGACAGTCGTGAAGAGGGTATAGTATGGAGGACAGGCTGCAGTGGAGGGGGACAGCTGACAGGTGAAAGAGACGGGGCAGGCACTGTTTGCGAAGGCAGCCTCACGCTGGGCTCTGCATTCATGGAAGGAAAAATAGAAGGTGCAGAAGAGGGGTGCAGAGAAAGCGCCAGAGTGGAACCCATTTGCAGAGGCAGCCTTGCATCGGGGTGCCC
>JALXFT010003373.1:50000-60001 GCA_023376895.1 Aspiorhynchus laticeps | reverse complement strand
CAATTAAGGACACTTTGAGAAAAGTATTATTTGCTATAGTTCAAGTTCAAGTTCATGTTGAGCTTTATTGTCATTCCGCTACATGTGGGGACATACTTATACTTAGAGGAAATCTGATTCCATGTCACTGAAATGATCTAGTTTCCAGTGATCCTTTAAGGTTGTTATTACTTTTCTTCAAGAATACTGAATAAATATTTAAATTTGAATCGATTTCAGTCAAAACCCACAACTGAAGCTATAGCGGCCAGATCAATTCACGTGTTGTTTCAATCGTGCTAGTCTTTACATTTCATAGTAAAAATGTTTTTCTCTTAAAACAACCTCCAAACGCCGTTTGGAAAGAGGCAATTTCCCTTATTCTCAGTGAAAACATAAAAACAAGAATATCAAGTGTCTGTTGGTCCTCTTCAGACGTTCTTCACATTCTCCTGTTGCTTCAAAGCCAGAATTCATAACTTTGTGGTTAAAGTTCAAACCCTTTGGAAAAAGAAGACGACCAAAAGACCAAAAAAAAGGTGGAACAACACTGTATTGGAGTTCAGAAGCTGGACTTGGCATATGTCACTGATTGAGTTGCACAGTCGAAGGGAGGAGGCGTCTGGCTGGATCTGCTCTCATACTTGAGTGGAATCCATCATGCGTGGTGAGGCCTAACTGGAGCGAGCTCGACCCAGTCCAGGCCAGACTTCAGATAAGTGATCAGCGCCGGGTCTCGGACACTATATCACCAGCACTGAATGAACAACCCCACGTTGACCCATCCAGGGGAGGAAAACACATGTTCTCCGGCTCGACTCTGGCTGGCTACCTGCAGAGAGGGCTGGGAATTCCTCCAGCAGGAGGCTAAGGGGGTTGCAGAGGAAGAGGAACGCTATCCCTACCGCTCGCTGGGTAGCCATTAGTGTGTCCGTGTGTATATGTATGTGTGCACGGAGAGGAGAAATACACAATGCACATTTCAACAACAGCTATTCACCCTGAGCCCAACCCGTTGCTGGAGTTTAATTGATATTTGCTGTATGAATTATAGGAACAGGGTTGATGGGAAAAGAACAGGATGGAGATGTGGGATTGTCCTGCACAATTGATAAAATTTCAGAAAATTCAAAATTGAGATGTGTAGATAGATACAAGGGCTGTTATAGTTTTGAAAGTATCTCTTTTTATTTTGATTTGTGGTATGATTTTCAGTTTTAGTTCAAATAATTCATAAGGAGTTTTTGACTATTTTTAGTTTGTTTGTGTTTCGCTTCAGTATTAGTTGTATTTATTTTTTATTCCTTATTACAGCAACACAGTTTATAATAATTTGTGCAGTTTTTGTTTCTAATTTAACACACATTTTTTATATTATTTTATTTTATTTCTGGGAATTTTTAGTTTTTGCTTGTATTTTACTTCTATTCGTTCTAGTTTTCATTCGTTATACCAGTAACACACATTGGTTGGGTTGAGCAGGCTTTTGAAATTTTATTAATTTTATTTTATAATTTTTTTTTCCATTAATTAATTTTAATTGTTTTCATTAATTTATAATAATTATATGCAGCTTCTGCATTGTTTATAATTATTTTGCAAACTCCTACTTTTAAATATTTTTAGTTAATACATACAAATATTTAAAAGATAAAAATAAAAAATACATAGAATATTACTTTTTATTTAAATATTTTACCAGTGTTTCAATACAACTCGTTTTTTTATCTTTATAATAGTTTTCCTTAACAATAAAAGCTGTTAGATATACAATGCAAAAAAAAAATAATCTTATAATCTTATAATCTTACACAGCCTACATGTGGGCACTTCTTTAACATTTCTGAGCGGCTGGACTTTATTGCAAATCATGTGTTCCTCTTTTGCTCTGCTCAGTGAGGACCATCGTTACCCGTTGTTTTTTTATTGTCCGTAAAATTTTTGCCACCCTCCCAACATATGTGGGAAATATAGCTGCTTTGTCCATCATCGCCTCCATTTTGGGATTTATTTTTATGGGATTTCACTTCCATTTCATATCGCAGTAGCTTAGATCAGTGTATTACATGCTGTTGAATTTGTAGAGACCTCAAACATGATAAATACCTGCTGGAAAAAAGAATATTTCTATGTGTCTGAAGGAGTAGAGCAGCCATTGAAGCAGGAGTCCTGGTCGAGCGGAGAGGCTGTCTGTCAGGGGGTGGGGCCAAGGGAAGGGGTGGGGTATTGAAATGAGCCCCATGAGAGGGAACGGGGAGGGGGGCGGTACCTTCGGCCCCGGTTATTTACTTTGACCCTTAATCAACGGGGTGTACTCGCAGGGCACATGCCAAACTCCCCAGGCGGGCGGAGCGGCTCTGCCCCTTCCTTCACCTCGACATGCATGTTTCCATCCCAAACACATTTACAATTCCTCATAATACTTCATGGAGAAATCTCTACTTCATTGACGGTCTGCAGTACAACTCACCCAAACCAGCAGCTCAATCCCATCAGATGTAGCTGTTTATTCCACACGTTTATATGGTTAGCTTCAATTAGCATTAGTTTTTCCCTGTTGACCCTATTAGAACAAACAACCGGATTAATTTTTAGGTTGTGACCGACTAATTGAGGACCGCTGGACTAACAAGCATCATGATATTCCTGAATAACCTCAAACACAATGATTGCAAATGCACATTATTATAGAGTTTCATAGGAAGAGGTTAATTGCTTTGGGTACGGCGTCTACGGCAGAGTTCGAGGAAAATCGCACATCCGACGCCGCGCTGGGTAGCTGGAGGACACAATTATCCAAATCAATTTCGGCAACAAACTCGGCTATTGCTGGAGCCATTAAAATTTAATCCTAAATAAACTTAACATTTGTAATTCGACGAGACAATTTCATAAACGTGTGTAAAACTATCTGATAAATTATGCATGGCTTCAACTTCAACGCATAAATAAACGGGCAATTAAAAGCAGCATTATGTAGAGGGAAACGGAGAGCGAGGGAAACAGTTTTAAGATGTTAATTATTCAAATGAGGGACGGAGCTCAACTCTACCTGCCTGCCATTGATGTGATCAAGGTGATTAATATGGCGCTATTAGTACAGTGATCCCATTGCAGTGGCAAGGGACGGCCTTGATTTATTTACTTTGTACAATTAGGCTATGTGATTAGGAGTGCAAACATAATTGGATTTTCAAGACCCGTAAGCATGTAATTAGAGCTGCAATGCATCTTCCTTTGTGATCTGAGCTGACGGGCTACTGGGTGAAGGCTGAGTTTAACCCCTGTTAGTGGCGGAAGGAGACTCGCAAGCGTCGCCTTGAACGAGGATCAGAGAGCCGCTTCGTGCCGCTTAATTGATTGTACAGTCTTGTCAGTGTGTCACGGAGGCAGAAAGAGAGCGATATGAAAGCGTGGGAGAGATAGCTGCGGGGGGAATTGCGTCCGTATCGCCCTCGCCGCAGTTAGCCACGACTGGATGCGGGCGAGCGGAACCCTGTGTTAGAGCAGACGCCAACCGCCTCCGTGTCATTTCAATTATCACCTCGGAGGTGCAGCAACCTGAGGAGACGAGGAATCAATGTTTTCACTCATTTACTCATCCTTAATTAAAACACCGTGGACCTGCAGTCAGCATTGTTTGCAAAGCTTCGTCTGGCCCTCATAACATAGGCCAGTTGACGTACCGTGGTAAAGAGACGGTAATGTCATGGGATTGAATTAGTGCGATAAGTATATACAGTGGTGTTTACAAGATACTCCAAGGTCCTTCAAAGAATATCATGGTACTTTGATATATACCATGGTATGCCATGGCAGACCTAATCTAATGTAATATAAAGAATACCACCGTACTGCAATGATAATTTTATATATACTGTAGTACTGTAATATACTGTGTATTTCATCTGCATGGTAGGCCTTCCCCAGGGTAAATAAAAATACTAAATGTTAACCATATTTAAATACCATGGCACACACATGGTACTGGTACCATTGAAGACAAAATAAAATAAAATAAATAAATACATACATGCATACATAAATCGTTATCCTATACTACTCCAAAGTAATTAAAAAACAAAACAAACAATAACAACAAAAAAACAGTGATTCAGTGCCATGTCAGACAATAAACAGTAATACTATGGTACTTTAATATTTATCATTGTATCTACATGGAGTGTCTGCTCCAAAGTAATTAAAAATACCATGGTACTGAATGATTACAGTATTTAAATAGAATAGTATAACCATGATATATACCATCGTACATAACATGGCGCTGGTATCATGTCAAAAACAAACAAACAAACAAACACATAAATAAACAACCACAAACAAACAAATAAATAAAATGGTAGTATAATATGTATCATTGCATCTACCACTCCAATATATATTTTTTTAAATACAGTGGTTCTGAATGTTTACCACATTTATATAATATTGTATTTACAATAACAGGCCTATACTAATGTAATTGAAAGAATACCATGGTTTTTTGATACATACTATGGTACTGAATATTTACCATATTTAGACTCTACATTTTATTTATTATTTACATTGAAGGCCTACTGCAAGGTAACTCCAAAAATAGCATGATATTACTATGGTACTATTGTCAAAAAAAAAGTTAATACCATGGTACAATGTCCAAAAACATAGTATTGTCATAGTAATAAGATATATTATATATACACCATGAAAGTGAATTAACATACTCATGTACCATTTATTTTAAAAAGCTTAAAATAATAATATATTGTTACCATGGTAAATGCCATCATACTGGTTTATTAGTATGCATATTTTCTTAATTTTTTTGTTTTAAAATAAATCACAAAAAAAAACATAAATAATTAGTCTTACAGTGAATGGCATCTTTTGTGCTAACCTCGCAGTATGCAGCGCAGGAAGTAGAGGTTTGTGACCAGCGGTTGCAGGATTGGACACATTTTGAGTTTAAAGAGGGACGGCTCTGAGTCAGCTGGGCATCCAGTGTGATTGCCGGCCCCGGGCCCTCAATGGAAAGTTGTGGAGAGAAGCTGTGGTTGCCAGGCACCTCCTGAGGTGACTCTATCAGAGCCAGTCAAGCCTGAAATCAATCACTCAAACCTATCAAAGGCTGCCCTGCCCCGCCATTGTGAACCAGCCATCTGGGCCTCTGCATACTGTCTGCGTTAGTTTCAGCGTGTGTGTGTGTGTGTGTGTATATCTGCATGTGTAACTAAATGAATAGAGGGGGTTTATGACAGTTACCACCACCGCACACAGGTTTTCGCGTCCGTCAAACATTCGCTTCACGCTTTCATTCACGGCGCTTCTAGGACGGACGGTGACATAATAGCTCGATTCTGCAGTTGACGTGCATTAGGAACCCCAGAATTTGGCATCAAGCTTTGCACTCAGCTCCCTAACCAGCTGCAAGGGGCGATGGGGCCGTCCAACGGGCAGCTCTCCCAGGCCAAACTAACCAACTGTCCTGCTGCAGAGCATGCGGGACGGGGCTAAACGCACAGCGTCTGCCATTGGAGGGCAGTAGAACACAGAGCATCTATCAGTGTGTCTTTCTTCGCCGTAGTTTCACACATTGTGCTCTGACTAGGGGCCGCTCACAGCGGGGCCAAAGCCTGGAAGGACTGTGGAGAGGTCAGGGAGGAGGATCGGTTTGCGAAACTACGGCAGACCGTTGGCGTAAGCTGCGAAAATTGAAATATTGTTTAGCATTGCAGCTTTGTTCAAAGAAATGTCTGTTTAGTTGGTTTTAAGGGCGTTAGCTCAGCATTCAAACCTCTTTTACGTACATTTATGAAATAACTCTGCAATCATCCTTGAAATTTATGAAAAAGGATTTAGTTTTGTTTGAATTGGATGGATCTGCATTTTTATGGCATTTCCCGCAGCTCCAACTGCAATCAGAAAATGCTAATTTTATGACCAACTGTATTTTCTGCGATGGCACTTGGAAAGATCAAAGCTATTACAAAATGAACCTAACGCAGCGGAGGTGCGCACAGTTTATTACTCCGGTCGGAATGTAATGTAGACAATCCCTCAAAACCTCCCTGAGACGAGCTAACACGCAGACGGACGCACACAGACACACTGGATTGAAAGCGCTTCTGTCCCTGATCAATGATTCAGTGAGTCTGTTCTGGGTGAGGACACCTTTCTGCTCTAATACCTGCTTTATAATCCCCTTATATTCATTGGGCTGATAATCTATCATATCATAAATTGAGATATAAAGCCTAGTTTATCTCTGTTCAGAATTGGATTACTTGTACACGGCCATGGCGGGAAATCTCCAATCTCTGTCCTTTATCAGATAATATCAGTGTTTTAATGGCAGATCCAATTTTATTCAGCAGTATATGTGTTTAGTATGGATCATTAAGAGATACTGTGATCCTGAAATGTCCTTCCTTTTGCTTTCTTGAGAAAACTTTCATAGTAGTTAGTATAACATATGGTCTATCTTTATAAAAAATATGTCTGTCAGTTTCTACGTCTATCTATCTATCTATCTATCTATCTATCTATCTATCTATCTATCTATCTATCTATCTATCTATCTATCTATTCAAGATTTAATTCTTAAGGACAAATGAAAAAAGGAAAATATATCAATGCAATTAAGTAAATAGAATATCAATATAATATTTTTTAAAATAAAGAAATCATGCACAAATGTTATTTTTATTTAAACCTTTTTGGTTGTTTTAACATTTGTATCAATAAAGAAGAAATTGTTAAACATGATTAAATAGAATAGCAACATAATATTTGTAATTAAAAAAATCATATACAAAAATATTTGTATTATAACTTTGTATTGTTTGTGTGTTTGCTTGTTGTTATTTTTATCAGAAAAGAAGAAGTGTTAACATATAGTCATTCTGGATGTCACTGTACAATTTTTGTTTGTTTGTTTGTTTTGTTTTGTTACAAAAACAAAACTTTTTATATTTCAATATTATGATATAATATGATTATTTGTTGCCATTCTTGAATTTAAACCAAAGCTTTTAAAATCATATGACTATGTATTAAATATTTTAGTTGTACTCTTTCTTTCTTCATTTGCCTCCTTCTTTAAGGGTTGTAAGGATAAAAAAATTAAAATCTGTAATATAAAAGTAATTTATAATATATTATATTTTAAACACTTACACATTTACATTTGTAAAACCACAAACATATATTTTATTTTATTTTTGTGTTTATAAACAAAGTGGTTACAATGTTATGATATGTTATTTTAATTTCAACATTGATATAATACAAAAAGAAAAAAAAAAGTGTTTGAAATATGTGTAAAATGCCTAAGTATCAATGTCCCTGTATGTTTAGAACGATAGGCAGAAATTAAACAAACAATAAATAAAAGCTTCTTCACTTAAATTTAATTGAAGTAAACTATGTTGTCTACTCTTGTACATGTGTATATATATATATATATATATATATATATATATATATATATATATATATATATATTTGTCTTGGTCCATTTTGCAGCGTGTAGCGTTAAGCTGCGTCCCGAGTGCAATGTCTCAGAGCTGACCTGCTCTTTTATGTACACGCTAACTCCTCGCTGTGAGGGGGTCCCAGAGTTAAGAAACTCACTTAGACAGACTTCTGTACACTTTCAATGAACACTTTATAGCCAGAATACACTGTCCCAAAGCCCAGACGCAGTGTTCTGAGAGATTTCATTGTTATTCTTATATATTAATGTTTTTACTTCACTTTATTCAGTTTAGATGTATAGGGACAATGCAAAAAAAAAAAAAAAAAATAAATAAATAAATAAATGCATTTATTCATACATACATACATACACGTCAGAGAATCTTCAACTATGGGTCCACAGCACTAAAAAACTAAAAATGTAAAGTCATAAATAGGATGGTTAAAGCAGGACATTGTCATATAAACATGCAAACTAAGAATACTTTTAAGAACACATCTAACAGTGTTTTCTTTCTTTTGTTTTTAAATAAAATCGATTACAACTACAAGAAAGTAAGAAATTCTGTGTGAAAGAAAAACAAGAAAGCCGTCAAAAGGAAGAAAACCGAGAGCGTGCGAGAGAAAGGCAAAACCTGTATAATAAAGGCAACATTTTCAAACATGTTTGCCATGTTTACAAGTGCCAGAGGGCAAAGCAGGACCTTTATTTCCCTCCTGCTAATTGTTTGATTTCTGTGCCACTTGAGAGTCAAGCATTGCGGTGAGGGAGCGGAGGAAAGAGAGCAAAAGAATAAAGAAAAAGTGAGAGAGAGAGCAAATTTGCAGAGATCACACATTGCCCCTTCTTCATTTGTCTGCAACATGACGATAGCTTGAGGCATGTTTCTCTCTGGAGCTTTGCAGAAATACCAAGCGGTGAAATCCCCTGTCGCTTTGCCTCTCAGCTCACAACACATACACACACACACACACACACACACACACACACACACACACACACTCACACACACACATCACACACACACACATCCTCATGTGCCACGAGCGCTTTGTTCTGACAGTTACACAAACTCGCAACACTACAATGCAACCGCGGTGATAACGAACTACGGTATGAAGTGGAGGTTTTGGTTCATTTCATTAAGAGTGCTTGAGATGGACTCTTGCGCACAGATGCATGTTGGGTAGACGGCAGAGCTGGATGCACGGCGTGATCTTTAATGCTCCACGCCATCTCCCCATGACATTGAGGCTGTCATCGGTCTGTTTCCGTGGAGATATTGTCGTCTCCTCCTGCGCTGATCTTGGTTTCTGCTACGGCAGGAGGTGCCTCTTAAAGTTCCTGTTAGCGAGTTACCGTGCAAGAGACAACACATTTAAGACAATCCACACAGCTGGACGGAGAGACAGGCCGCTGGAAACCGAAAAGAAAAAAGAGCCAGGAAAATCCTGGATGTGAAACACACCATCTCCTTGGAAAAAAAGAAGGCCTCTGTGGTCTTATCGTCTTGTGTTTATTATCATGCAAATAAACGTTAATCAAAAGACAAGGAGATTGTTTTAATCGGATTGCACTTTTCTGAGGCTGTTTTTGTTCGCCGCTGCCTTTCGAACCCGGGAACAAAAAGCTAGCGGTGGGTCGGAGAAACTCCAGGCGGTTTTCTCTTGTGTCGTGCCCGCGAGAGAATCTCGCCACCGCTCACCTCCGGACTTGAGCGCTGTCTCTTTAAATTAGCCGGGTGGGAGGGGACCCTAATGACAATCAGTGGGTCTCTGTCTGTTGCCCCTGACAAGCAGAAGCCTATAGGAGATGAAACGAAAAAATGAACTTTTTAGCCCCGCTAAAACAACGTGATAAAGCATGGGTTGTGGATTAGTGCTCGCTCTTTGTTGTCGGAGCATCCACAGTAATTAAAGCAGCAAATGAAGCAGCGGGGAGCTGAGAATATAGATAAATAAATGTATAGCAAACACACAGCATCAATCTACTACAATATGTCTATACCAGTGTCGGGGAGCTACTTTGAAACCGCAGTTTGCCAAGACAAAAGCTATTCATAATTCAAAACAGCTAGCCTGGCGAGAACGTTGCTGTAACAAATAATAACAAAAGGAAAGCTAAATTAACAAATTTAATATTTAAGTGAGTAATATATTTTTAAATGTGCAGGTTATATAATATATAATTATGTAATTCAGATGATTTTGCTGGTTCCAAAATAATGAGAAAGTTATTTAGGGTGACAGTGTAAAGCTTAAATTAATTAAATAAATAAATTTATTAATAAATAAAAAAACTTTTAAGTTACTACTAAAACAGTGATAAATAGCAATATTATGTAAATATGTACCAAAGAAAAAAATGAATTTGTTGATTCCAACAGGGACAGGGACTGAATTATTTAACATATAAATATAATGTAAATGATTCACCAATGCTAGAAGAGTATGTTTGTATTTAGTATTGCGACACTGGTAATATTGTTAAAATGTATTAGAATGCTTGTGTTTTTCCTCATTTATACAATAAGTTGCCATCA
>JALXFT010003373.1:0-47500 GCA_023376895.1 Aspiorhynchus laticeps | reverse complement strand
ACCTGACTGATTTAATAAACAAGGGTGTCATTAGACTGATTTTTGAACGATTCGTTAAAAAAAGAACCATTAAAAGTCATTCCTTATTAAAAATGGAAATGGAAATAGGTTGTTTCATTCTGAAGTTGCATTAAGTGAACAAAATGTACCGCAGATTCATAGTGAGTAATGACTTGGGCATCTCTAATGTACAATCTGTGTACAGTGTGTACAGAAAAAATGACATTGATAAACAAGGCGACACTTGAGTGCTCTTGAGTCTTTCATTTGAAGACGCAAAGGCAGATTCTGTGCAGCGAGACAGGTGGGTTTAATTGCGTGATGTCTAATTTGGGCCTGTTAGAGGAACGTGTGATGTGTCAGTGCGTGTGCATGTATGCATGTGTGTGTGTGTAGTCCAGATTAACACAAGCAATGTTAACAGGTGTGCCAGTGATTTACGCTCAAGCCTAATTAACCCGTTCCACCAAGGAGAGAGTGGGGAAAAATCTCATGATTACCATGCAATCAGAAATAGTCTATTTTTCCCCCTCTCGCTCTTTTTGAGCAAATAAACAACCCGTCAGCTGAGCGAATGCCGGAGAATGTCAGTGATTGCAACATTTTATGCTAGGAACATCACTCTAGTATGAGGAAGAGTGTACAAACATATATGGGAGGGTTACTTTAAAATATATTCAAGTATAAAATACTAATTGCTTGCTAAAACTTGAATCGTTATATCACAGCGTGAAAGTAATGAAATCTAATTACTTTTTATTACTTATAGATTACTTCAAAACATATGCATATGAAAATTTACAGAATTCG
This sequence comes from Aspiorhynchus laticeps, assembly GCA_023376895.1. Taxonomy (NCBI): domain Eukaryota; kingdom Metazoa; phylum Chordata; class Actinopteri; order Cypriniformes; family Cyprinidae; genus Aspiorhynchus; species Aspiorhynchus laticeps. The sequence goes on along the minus strand of JALXFT010003373.1, from coordinate 46,690 downwards.
CAGATTGCAAACATACTGTAAGTGTTGTATGAAATAAGAGATGTGTGTCCGATTTTGTGATTTTGTTATATTGTGAATGATGCAACAGACTAGGGCTGCACAATATAATGAAATGAAATCGATATCGCAATATGCAATAGTCAAATAGTGAATGTTGTTGATTTAATAAACGATATACTTTTGATTAAAGGGGTCATCGGATGCCCATTTTCCACAAGTTGATATGATTCTTTAGGGTCTTAATGAAAAGTCTATAACATACTTTGGTTAAAATTTCTCAATGGAAGTGTAAAAAATTTTTTTTTTTTCCATGTCAAAATCAGCTCTGTTTTTACCAAGCCATTAAACTCCATGTTGCTTTAAATGCTAATGAGCTCTGCTGACCCCGCCCCTCTCTTCCGTGGGGTGACGAGCAGTACTGTTTACTTTAGCCGAGAAACTGGCTAACTAGCACATTATTAGGAAAGACTATTTGCAAAGATTCATAAAAAACCCTTATTCTCACTTCTTCTGTAAATGAAGCTGGATCACGAATGATTCACCTGAACATAGATGCATTTAGGCAGATCGGGATCGGCGCATTCCCTTCAAAACGAAAGTAAAGTTAATCCTCTGCGTCTTCAGCAGCTCAGATGTCGGGAGTAAATAACGACTGATATGTTCATTATTATATCCAATAACAAAACACCTCAATTGCTTAATCTGAGACATCTTGTCTTCCCCTGCACCGGAGTCGACACAATGGCGGACAGCTCTCAGCTCACTCGGGGCGGGTCTAAGGTAAGACGGCCGTGTCAATCAACTATCGTGGGAGCGGCCTGTGCAGAACTATGTCATTCTGACAGGAATCTCAGAACAGCCTGATTTGAGAAAGGGGATTTTAAAATAGGGATTAAAGAAAAACAAAAAAATACACTTGTAAACAAAGTTGTTTAACAACTTGTAAAGTGAATTTTGCATCCGATGACCCCTTTAAATATTAAATGCGCTTTTTATTAAATATGCTGCCATTTTCAGAGTGAAGCAAGGCACTGTGTTTATTTTCATGCGTGCAGCTCATGATATGCTGTTTTAGTGTCTCAGAGTGGCTTTGTTCATTTACTGTACTCGAAGACACTCAAAAGCCGCATGTAAATGATGAACACAATGACACACTTCACTTTGTATTGCATGTATTTATTTGCCGGGAAGCCGCCAAAATAAAAGCTCATTAACAGTGGAAAAAAAGAAGAATTTAAGACCTACATATTAGTGTTTTAATTTTACAGTTGTACTATAAAATAAATATAAAAAATATATATTTTTATTATATACTCAGCTTTACAGTATTATTGCCATGAATTTCTTATTTTGTTAAATATTTTTTTTATTTAATTATTGGAATTAAAATCATTATTGACTTTTTTCTCATAATTCTGCTTTTTTTTCTTGCAATTCTGACTTTTTCTCAGAATTTTGAGTTTGTGTCTGCCACAGAGAAATAAATAAAATAAAATAAAATAAATGTGCTTGAAGTGGGCCGGTATGGGCTTCTATATTTTAGTCTTTAGCGTGCCGGCACTTTTTCGTGCATACCAACACATCTGATGTGTTGCCAGTACTCAGAGTGAAAGCATCAGTGTCTGGGTGATTAGAAATGACACTATATAAATCACACTACCAGGAGGGGTCACCTCTCATCTCAACTATTCACATGAATGAATGCAAGCGGAGTCGGTCTACCTCAAGGGTTTTCAATGTGTGCATTGCAACAGTATGTCAGGGGAGGGGAGGCACGCAGAGTAAAATAATAATTCATTATTGATCACTAATTAGAATCAGTACATTATAACAAAAACAATACCTTAGAGATGAAAAGAAGCAGATTTTTGGGATCATCATTTTAAACTGGTAAACTTCTGGAAGGTCCAAGTATTCAGTAAGCGAATTCAAACAGTAAGTACAAAACAGCGCTAATGCAGATGAATATGACTTGTGTCCAGACGTCAGTAAATTATTATTTTCAGCGTGTATTTGGGTTAAAAGCAAGAGTGTTTTATAATAGATGCTGGCTGAAGGTGTTTTAGATTATGCGGCGGTCAGAGGTTTAGTGATTCTGAATGGATCCATATTGTAGTACAGTCAGGTCACGGCAGGAGGTTTAGTGGTCTTTTGTGTCTCCCTGTGGTCCTTTTTGGTATCCCAGTTTGACGTGTGCTTATTTGTATTGAAAATGTTTATTTAATTATTGATTGATTGATTGTCAAAATCAATCAAACTGTTGCAATGTCAGACTAGCACTATCTGCAATAATGAACTGGGACTGTGCAACATCACTCCAGCATTATGTGATCATTATTTGATGAATTACGGCTATGATCAATAAAATGTACAATGTTAAGTGGGTTTTGTGGAAAAAAAGTGCAGTATACAGAAGAAAACTATAGTATAATAAGATCAATTTACATCAGACAGAGAATTCAGTTTATAAACGTGGCAAAACTGTTAAGCGAATTTGCCTGTTTCTTTCATTAAACATTACAAAGGTAATGGTAATCTGATTATATCCTTGTTTAATGTAACAGTCACCTTTTTTGTGTCCTGATGCATTCCAAGTATTCTGTTACTCAACTGTTACTCAACAAGCCTGGATAGCCTACATCATGATGCACAGACAAATAAAATAGCATAGCTAACGGCATCAGCACATGCTCTGATAGGAACAAACCCAAAATTACACTTCATAATCATAGCCATTGTCAAAGGTGTAGCAGCACAGGATGTGTGAAGACGTCAAATTCCCCTGCCACTCAATTGTCAGATGTGGTGAATTGGGCTTGTGATGCGCGTTTAATGTGCTGAAAACTAATATAAAGGTGCTAAGAATACCACAAGCAAATATTTACATAACCATGAAGATGGTGCAAGACATCCCTAATGGTGTTAATATTTTGTTTAAACCCCCTCCCTCCCCCCGCTTTAAATTTCAGCCATGCAAAATGGCCAAGGGTGACCCGTGGAGGCCTACCATTGTCATTCACTATGCATATTTTGAGGCCAGATTATTTATTTTATTTATTTTTTTCATAGATTGCACCTCACCTCCCTAGGCATCCATGAAATCACCTGACAGACAGACAGACGACGGAGGTCTCCATGGACGCAGTGAACGCTCGTGTAATGGGATCCAGGTACGAGCATGTGGCACACTGATTACGACTGCGCGTGTTTGATGTTCAGAAGGTGTGCGGCGGGGGCCAGTGGGCCACCATCCAAATTACACAGGATTTCATGCACTTGTTCGAACCTGTGCTTCAAGTGGAGCTGTGAAATAAGTGTGCTGCTAGCCGGGCACATTTGAATAATTTGTCAAGGGATCGCAGAGATACGCTTTTGAAGACGAGGTGATGGGATAGTGTGCACTAGACAGGGGCCGAGGGGGGCCGGGACGAGGACACGGCATCACATGAGGGCCCGACAGCTTCAAAGTTCCTTTTGAGAGGAAAAATCTGATAGAGGTCTTGACAAACTCTCTTTTTGTATAGTTTCTGTATTTGATGCTTTTACACAAGTGGTTTATGCATGTGAAAAATAAATAATGGATGTTCTAACTGTTAGGATCTAATGCATAAAGAGCAACCAATGACAGGCTGGAACATTTTAAAATGATCTGATTGCTAAAAGCAGCAACATTAAATGTGCTCACCCTCAGGCCATCCAAGCTGTAGATGAGTTTGTTTCTTTATTGTAACACATACAGAGAAATGTAACATTACCAGTGTTGGGGAGTAACTAGTTCAACCTGGTCTCATAAAAATATGTACCTCTGTGCACTTTTTGTGCGACACCGTTTTACGTACCTTACTGCACGTTTCGCCACAGTTTCAAAGAGAAATGTCCACTGAGTGGCGCTAAGACACAAGTTAAATACGTGAACCCGGGCACATTTTTATTACGTTGATATAGGTACGTATTGCTGTGTTTTTATTATGTTGCTTCGGGTACATACTGCGGCTGTTCAGAATTCAAATATCCGGGGTCTGTCCCTAAAAGTTAATGCTCTATCGTGTTGGAAATATGCCCTACACCAAACCCAACCCTAAACCTACCCGATAGTGTTAACAAATGCATAACTGGTATAAAAACGTATTTGTTGATGCAACCGTGCCATTTCAACTTCCTTATCTGCAGATTTGAACTGTTTTGTCGAACTGTGGTTACACGGGATTCGAACCGGAGCTCCTCGCCTCCTAAGTACGTCTCCGTACTCCGTGAGCTACCGACCAAACCTACCATCTATGAAAACCCATAGATATGACGCTGGATATGTGCGATGCTAACATTCAAAAGCATCAGTTTTCAAATCTCCCAGCATATTAATATTGTTTTGAAGTCGTAACATGATATTCTTAAAGTAATTGTGCCAAAAATACGCTTTATTAATCAAAACTCTGTAAATTTGTGTGAAAAGGAGTAAAAGGTGTCGGAGTGTTTGTTTCTTTTGGAAACTGAAACTGCAGTAATATGTAGTTATTGGTACGTATTTCGTGTCTCGCTAAAAAGTGCACCCAGGTACATAAATGCCATGAGACTAGGTTGAACTAGTTTCATGTAACGGAATTCCGTAATTTAATTACAAAATAAATGTAATTGTAATTAGTTACAGTTACTGAGAAAAAATGTGTAATTAAATTAGTTACTTTTGAAAATTTTAATGATTACAAAGGGGGTTACATCTGAATATTTTCACACACCCACAGCCCCATACAGATTTAATTGATTATTTCATAAATTGCATTGACTGCTCTAAAATGAGACACCAATGTTTCAGAACTTTAGGACAGAATAGGACACATGCTTATTCGATAACTGTTTTATTTCCTATTTGGGTTTATGCATATGCTTTATTTCTTAAGATTATTTGTTTTTTTCCAAGGCATTGTTTGATGCCAGTGTTTCTTGTCATAACTATGCAAACATTTGATTTCAAAACCAGTATCGCTATTAAACTATTTCTTGTTATGATTTTAAATCTGTATTTAACCTCAGAATGATCTCAAAGTAAATAAGAGACGTTAAGTCTGATTTTGTGGTGGCTGTGCTTTAGATTAAATTATTACACGGCTCTGTGGAATGCTTGATTCTGATTGGTCAGTCATGACATTCCAAGGTATGTTATTCCCCAATAACAACTGGTAAAAGCTAATAACACAGACTCATCCGGGTAACTTAAGTCGGCGCTATAAGCTTGCTAGGAACAGTTTTTAGTTTTTTGTTTTTTTTTGTGGAAGCCTTGCGTTTGGTTGGCTAATAAAATATTAAAACACAATTCAATATTATGTGTAAAATTTCTTAATTCTGTCATCCTGGTATCGTGGACTCACTCTCTCATTTCATACAAACGCAGCTGTTGCCATTTTGTTTTGTACACTGTAATGGATTATAAGATAACTAACAAACTAGTACTGTAAGTACTAGTACTTAATTATTGATGTGGTGAAATGTTGTGTAATAAAAGTAGTATGACTGCACCGTATCCCTTAAATGTCCATCTAGTTTGAACTTGCCGCTTGCTAGCAACTGCTTTCTTCATGGAAGCTTTGCGTTCAAATATTTCAACTCAGGTCAGTGTTTTGTGTCTAATTATTTACTTTTGTGGCAAGCAGCCGTGTAATAAGCGGGATAATGTACATCCAGCCAGTTGTTATCGCAAAATAAAGATGTACATTATCCCTTACTTAATTGAATGAAATCTTAATTCAAGTGATAAAGGATTTTGACAATAATCAGTGTTGAGTTTGCTACTGTAAGGTTAACCCTGCCTGCTTTAAATGTTTAAAAATGATTAACAGTTGAAGATGTTAGAAATTTAGACAAGTAATCAAAAAGTAATAAGTTACATTACTTTAATAAAGTAATTGAAAAGTTACACTACTTATTACATTTTAAACAGGGTAACTTGTAATCCGTAACCTATTACATTTCCAAAGTAACCTTCCCAACACTGAGCATTACATCACTTGCTCACCAATGGATCCTCTGCAGTGAATGGGTGCCGTCAGAATGAGAGTCCAAACAGCTGATAAAATCATCACAATAATGCACAAGTAATCCACAGCACTCCAGTCCATCACTTAATGTATTGTGAAGCCTAATGCTGCGTGTTTATAAGAAACAAATCCATCATTAAAGCATCAGTTCTGGCTAAAATAAGAGTCATTCATTCATTCATTCAGTCAGTCAATTATCATAAATAAATAAATAAATAAATAATATATATATATATACTTTGTATATACAAGTTGTTTTTCTTCGTTTCAGGCAATGACAAGATTTGGCCACACAGATTTTGCAGCAGTATCAAGGATGTGCTGGTCTGACCAAATGAAAGCTGCTTCATTTGAAAGTGAAATCTATGTGAACTGTGCTTCATACTACACTACTGACAGCTGACAATGGACCTTTTTGGGGTCTTATTGTGAACAAATTATTTAAAAAAGTTTGTCTTAATAATCTTTTATCAAAATATATTAAATATAAATAAATATATTAACTATTAGCTCTAAAACAACTTCAACTGACGTCACCATGCTCTCTTTAAGTCCTCCTCTCCACCCAGCTGACTCCAGCCATTCTGGTAGAACACCCACGTTTCATGATCTAGTTTCTAATACATAAAATAGTCCCGCTATATATTTGTCCTTATTGAAATCATGCTTCATATTACAGAAGTAAAATAGGTTGTGAGTAATTCATTCTAGAGCGCTATAGTGTATATTAACAATTAACACAATAACATTTTCTTTTTAATTATCTATAGTTGGCTAAGAATTGTGCTATCATCTCCTTTCTCTTCCCTTAGTTCTCTTTCTTTTTCTCTGAATGGCATTCTAGAAACCTCTGTTTTCATTGGAGAGCTTTACGGCGAAGACGAGCCGCCACGTGTGTGACAGTACAAGAGAGCTCCCATAATGCCCCCCTTCAGCTGAAGATCACTGAAAAAAAGGATTAACTAATTCAATTAACAAACCAAAGTACTTTATAACTGTTAATTATGTGCCTCCCCTAACTGCTGTAAGGCCACCAGTTTCCTTTGTGTGGAGAAAAGCTCATCTGTCCTAATTGACCTCTGGGGAGCGTTCAGGGGGAGCAAACATCTTACGCAATCCCACCGCTTGTATAAACAAACTGACAATTCACTTTGGTGTGGAGTGACACCCTGTGTAACTGTGACACAAACTCAAATGACCCTGAATGTGCCCCCAGAGAATAGACCTCCCCGTCTCTCTCTCGCTCTTTTAAGATGAAGAGTAGAGTTAAGAGCACAACAGACGCTTTGGGTTTGTTGCACTTTTTGTTAAATGTTCATTTTGGATACGTGAAAATTCACTCTAATTCCAGACGCATCCTGTTACAGAACAATTGAGAGATGATTGTTTCACTGTATTTTTTATTTATTTATTTATTTTATTTTTATTTATTTATTTTTTGCATCAGCTTGTCTTGTGCATCCATTTTTACTTGAATATGTTGTATTTAAACACATTTGAAACATGCACAGGCCCAACAAATATTTGGACACAAGGAATATTCTGGCTATAAAAGTAAAGCTTAGACAACAACATTAATGGCATTTTTTTTACTACTGTAGATTACCAACTACAGCAAAAACAACAACAACAACACAAAGCCAAAATCGAGAATGAAAGTGAATGGGGCCTATTTTTTATTTTTTTTGGATTTAAAAGCAAAAATGAGAAGCTTCACACTCGCCTTATTATTATTTATTATTACTATTATTATTAGTATTATTATTATTATTATTATTAAATCATTATTTATTATTTATTTATTATTTATTTATTTATTTGTTTAATTATTTATTTTATTTTATTTTCAGTTAAATTTGTGTATTATTTGAGCTGTAACGTTGTTCTGGTCATTTTAGGCTTGTAGGGATTATTGTAATGCCAAAAAAGTTACATCGAAGAAATTTGGTGTAGAAAGTAAATTCACTCAGAAATTGCTAGTAAAATTTGCAAAACGTTAAAAAGAAACACTAAATTAAATGTGAAATTGAAAAACTAAAATAGAATTTTATTGTAAAACTTAATACAATAATCATTGTTTTACATACAATTTTAAAAAAAAAATCATTTTTACAGAGTAAAAAAATTGGATATAACTTTACACAGATCATGTTAGTAAGGGGGTTTACACATAAAAAAAAAAATCATGTTATTGTGCATATTGTTTTTTTTTTTTTCATGTCTTCATGTCTATACTATTGAAATGGTGAGTATTTTAATGTTTATGTTCACTTCCATTGTTGTGCATCCTAGATTTCTGCTTTGTTTTGAAGAAAAGTACAAGTCCCAATTTATTTTTGTGGTCAGCACCAATGGGGGGTGGGGGGGGGTGATAAATATATCAAATAAATAAATAAAAAGCCCATGGCACAATGAAGCACTGAAATATAGGGGGGTGGGGGTGGGGGGGTGGTGTAAACAATTTTTTTTCAGTAATTAAACACTGCGTTGTCAAAGTTGGTATTGTGGTTTTATCAGGCACTTGCACTTAACATTATATGAAAAGGTTCAAGGGTTCAAGGTTCTTGTTTATTTGTCACATACACAATCATACAGGGTATAATCAGTAGTGAATGGAAAATCAAGCTCAAATGGAGTTAACAAGGTTTTTGACCAGCGAATGATGGAGATCTGTGTTTTGTCTGTCTTTAGAATGGTATCAGGTTACAGGTTATAACGTTTGTTGTAGCTATATGCAGGGGTGCAAACTTGTCACCTTTCGGCGAAATTCGCCGTTTTCAGATCTGTGAGATCTGACTCGCAGATTCGCCGTCGTCGGATCTGCGAGTCATCTGTGTCACGTCACCTGCAGCGTCTTCCCCCCTGTTGGCAATGGACCCGCCCTACTCTGTCTCTGACCTTGGGGTCGAATGCGGGCTGTCTCCTATTTTCTTTATGACCGCGAAAAGAACTAAAAATACTCTTGTCAGTTTTGATTGTACAGATAAGAATAAGGTATCATTTGAAACTGCAAAGGGTCTACTTTTATTTCTGTATAGTCATAATAACAACGAAATAATGTGCTTTTCTAAAATTAATAAAATAAACGGGGTGCGTTCTCTGCCGGCTCTGTCACCTTTCTTCACAGACACGTAAATAAAACAACCTGAATCTCCGCGAATACTGTATGTATAGAAAGCTTAAAATGTCTACTTTTAAATGAAGTAAGTTACGTCCAAAACAAATATTATATGTTAAAGCAATCCGTATGAAACTGACGCGATGTCCAGTTTTCCCGTCTCAACTCATTATATCTAATACGGTCCCGCCCACGCGCCGTTCGCGCCTTTCAGATTCAAACATCCACGTGAGGCGCGCGCGAATGTATAAATAAGTTCATCCCGCTACTTTCTGTTTCTGGAAGAAGATCTGCTGAGAGAAATAACCCAGAATTTCAAAATGTGTGTTTGTTTGTTTTTTTCCTTCAGAGCACATAAACAATATACACTATGAAAATGCCAGGTTTTGTAATGTTTTTGTAAAGAATTCTCTTCTTCATTACTTCAGTCTTACTCCAAGTGTAACAATATACACTATACCATTCAAAAGCTTGTAGACAGCATATAGAAGTTAAAACTTTTATTTAGCACACAAGTGATGATAAAGACATTTATCATGTTACAAACTATGCTGTTCTTCTGAACTTTCTATTCATCAAAGAAAAAAAAAATTCTCAGCTCTTTTCAACAGAATAATAATAATAAGTGTTTTTTGAGCAGCAAATCAGAATATTAGAATGATTTCTGAAGGATCATGTGACGGGAGTAAAGATGCTAAAAAGTCAGCTGTGAAAGACAGCTTTGTTTGTTCCTAATAAACTGTTTAACTGCCCTCGCAAGTGAATCTCAAGTTATTTTGTGTGATAGCTAAATATATTCTAAATAAACTACAAACAAAAAATATACAAATTAATCAATAAAATTATTAATTTACTTAACGTGTTAAAATTGATTTACAGTACTTTTTTTGCTGTTTTATAACTGTTTGGACTTGAATAAAGAAAGAAAACTTGCACTTAACCTTTTCACAGGCATTTTGTTTTCATAGTTAGACATATATCGTGATGTATCATTATATGATTGTCTAGCAATATATCGATCATCGCAGAATTGCTGTATCGTGATTGTATTGTATCGTGAGGTACCCTGCGATTCCCTCCCATGTCTGTATATATAAGGGGAGGGGGGGGGAGTTTAGTTTGTCACCTTTTTCACCCCTGACGAGTTTGCACCCCTGTATATGGGCGTTTAATACACTTGGCCAAAATCTCATGATATGAAGTGCTATTTGCACAGGATATTTAAAACGTACAAATGTATATTGGCTACAACTAGACGGCAAATTTAACTCTTCTCTACTCTTCAAACATGCAAAAATATAGCCTTTAATTAGCCAGACATAGTGTTTAAGTAAAGAAAATGCTGTTCTTATTCAAACATAAGTGTCCCGTGTTCGAATCCCGACTCGAGGACTTTTCCCGATTCCCCTCTCTCTCTCTCTCTCTCCCACTTCGCTTCCTGTCATGTCTGATCTGTCCTATCACAATAAAAGCCAAAATGCCAAAAAATAAATCTTTAAAAAAAAGTATATATATATAAAAAAAAAAAAATTATAATAATAATAATATATATATATATATATATATATATATATGTGGTAATAAAATCGCCAGTGGTCGCCAATGCTTTCGATTAAGATTGAGACTGGTATTGAACCTGGAATATTTTTTAACCACACTTAAAAATATCTGAATGTCAATGTACGGCTAACAACTCAGTAATGTCTTGAAAAGAATTCAGAATTGTTTTGACCGTTTGAAGATGCCCTGTCCATCGCTGTTCAAGTAATCTCTTAAGCTGCTGCCCTCCGTACAAGACAGCAACGGTTGGCTTCTTTATGAATTTATAAAGCAAGTTACACACATTAAAGAAGTCTTCAACTGCAGGCTCTGTGGATATTGCATGAACTACCACAAGATGGAGCTGATGATTGAAGCAATGTACGTACGGAATCACTCTTCCTAATTTGTCCTGCAAAATTTTCTGTACTCCTCCGTTTTTTCCGGACATGAGAGAGGCCCCGTCATACACCTGGCTCAATATTTTAGAAGTACTGAGCCCATTCTTTTCAAGCTCTGTAATTATTGTGTTGGTCAGGGTCTGGGCATCCCCTTTTTCGGTTGTTGTCATGGAAAGAAGTCGCTCTGTGACTTTACAATTGTCCTTAACAAAGCGAACGATTATGGAAATATTTTCTATTCCAGTTGGGTCACGTGTGCCATCTACTTTGATTGTGTACCACGAGTCTGCAACTTCTCGAACTATTTCTTCAGTCACCAGACTGCTCATGTTTGCAATGACGTCATTTTGAATTTCATGAGAACTGTAGGTTGCATTGCGTGGTATTGTCTTCATAACACTCCTTAACTCTGGGTCTTTTCGGAGGGTATATTCGAATAATGAAAGGAAAAGTCCACTTCCATCCTCTGTTAGACTATCAAAAGCATCTGTGCTTCCCCTTAGCGGCAAATGATTCACAACAAGAAATTCAATCATGTCCACTACAGAGGAGAGGTAGTAGCGATTCCTAGCTAATTGGTTACTGTTAACCATAGTGGAAATTTCAAGTCCACTTTCAGCCCGTTTTTCTCTGTCTTTCCAGAGTGCCATGCTTGTAATGTGTTCTTTTGACGCTGCATGTTTGTTAAGGCCTTTTCCCGCCTCTACAGCGTGCTTCCAAACACTGAAGCCCCTTACAGTGAAAGCTGAGTCTGATGGAGAAATTAAGTATTTCCTGCATGGAAAACAAAATGCAGCATCTGCTTCCACGGAGTATTCCAACCACTCCCGTGTCGTATACCATGACGCAACAAATGATCGACGCTGGTTGTAGCAAAGGCGAAGAGGAAAACGTCTTAACTTAACCTGATTCGGTTTATCCTCACCAAGGTCGGAAGGCACTCTTGGCGGTCCAGGCGTGCATGAGCTGGAGCATGAGGGCAGAGGATCAATCGGTGTTGGTGTCTTGTCGACTGGCGTGTCTACTGAGTTGCTGTTGGATGCTTGCAATTGCACGGTCGCATCTGGCAAACTATGGGACCGATTTATCATATATTTTCGTATATCCATTTTTATACTGCCTTATGGTAATCTATCTACCCATCATTGATGAATCACGCAATTGTAAGAAGCTCCCTGATAGGCTAGCGTTAGCCTACTAGGAGACAAATCTCCGCCTACCACCAGTCTGACTGTCATGTCAGATTGTTGCCTGATATTTTTTTAGTGGTTATGGTATGATTAAAACTCATCCAATTTAAAATTAGTAACGTTTTTTTTTTTTTTTTTTTTAATTGAAATTACACATCACATTTTATGTCACATTGTACTTATTTAATTACGTTTTTACGTTCTCTTCTGCCAGGCTTGGGAGGGGGGGCTTGAGATCCTCCCAGGGGGGGCTAAGCCCCCCCAAGCCCCCCCTTGACGCCGGGCCTGGATATAACTTTACACAGAAGATGTTAGTAAGGGGTTTTTCACATTAAAAATCATGTTATTGTGCATATAGTTTTTTTCATGTCTTGTAACTATACTATTGAAATGGTGAGTATTTTAATGTTTATGTTCACTTCCATTGGGGGGGGGTTAATAAATATATCAAATAAATCAATAAAAATCCCATGGTACAATGATGCACTGAAATATAGGGAGGGGGGGGGGTGTAAAAAATGTTTTCATTAATTACACACTGTGTCGTCAGAGTTGGTATTGTGGTTTTATCAGAAGCTTGCACTTAACATTATATGAAAATCAAGCTCAAATGGAGTTAACAAGGTTTTTGACCAGCGAATGAGGGAGATGTGTTTTGTCTGTCTTTAGAACGGCTGTATCTGAGTGCATCGCATTACGCTTTCATCAACTTACAGGTTATAATGTTTATTATAGTTATATGGGCGCTTAGTTTTTCTTGTTGTTTAATACACTTGGCCAAAATATCATGATATGAAGCGCTATATGCACAGGATATTTAAAACGTACAAATGTATATTGGCTACAACTAGATGGCAAATTTAACTCTTCTCTACTCTTCAAACACACACAAATATAGCTTTAATTAGCCAGACATAGTTTTTAATTAAAGAAAATGCAGTTATTATAGTGATTAAGTAACGAATACGCTGTTCTTATAGTGTTTAAGTAAAGAAAACGCTGTTCTTATTCAAACATAAGTTATTTATTTACCCTTGCATTGCAAACAAGCGGAGAGCTGTCGCCAGGCTGTGCGTGGCACTTCATTCTGAATGGAGGCAGGGTGAAGTTATGAGGTTTTGCTGATAGTTTGAGGATCCAATAGTGTTACGAAGTTTTACTGACAAGCTCTTTTAATTGCTTTTCATTGGTTAAATATTTGTAAAACCTTCAAACAGACATAAGGTAGACCAATAGCACTGATTTAAAATGATAATAGCGAAATATTATATAGATATGAAGTTTGGATAATTTTCCACGGCACATGTGACGGGGGCTAGGGTATGGCAACTGCCATACTCTGCCATATGGAAACGCCACCTCTGATACAGCCATTGCGCTTCGGGTGTCCCGTGTTCGAATCCCGACTCAAGGACTTTTCCCGATCCCCCTCTCTCTCTCTCCCACTTCGCTTCCTGTCATGTCTGATCTGTCCTATCACAATAAAGGCAAAAGTGCCAAAAAATTAATCTAAAAAAAAAAGTATATAACAAAATATATAATAATTATATATATGTACTGTATGTATATGTATACATTTGTGGTAATAAAATCGCCAGTGGTCGCCAATGCTGTCGATTAAGATCGAGACTGGTATTGAACCTGGAATATTTTTTAACCACACTTAAAAATATCTGAATGTCAATGTGTCATTTATTTTAAAGTAAGATAGCACAAGCACACTTTTTAAGCAAATATTTCATAAAAAAGGTTTATTAAGTCTTAAATGAGCAAAAATTAACTGACTTTGTGGATGTTAACATTAGCGTACCGTGTTCGTAATGTAGTGAATTAACACATGTGGTTCCTCTGCTAGGATGCCTGTGTGAACCTGAGGAGAACTGACTTCATGCATCCACTAAAAATCGCAAAAACCAAATCAAACAGGTCAATGCAAAAATGGCTCAGAAAAGTAAAGTTCTTGAAGCAGATTCCACCGGGTTTGGTATCCAATGAAATGACATTCAGACAGTTTTAAGTGTGAGTTAAGTGTCTAAAACACCTCTTTAAGTTTCATGGGTAACTAACTGACTCTTTCAGTCACCGCAGTCTCGAGCGTGATAATTGCTGTCTACATAAAAGACTGCATAAGTAGTGTGTTTTCCACACACAATGGGGGAGGGTGTGTCTAATTTGAGGGTTGACCATATCCTGCACCCTTCTCCGTCCTGTGACTGGCGTCCCGAACCCATTACGAATCGTTCATCTTCTAGAGACGTCTGGGGTCTGGTTGTCCAGCCGTGTCGCAGGCCCTTCCCTCCTTTTTCGAGTTGTCGGTTAACCCGCTTCGTCCCGGATCTCCAACCGTAATGACCTCCTCCACGGCCCATCCATCAGCTGGCAATTACAACATCTGTCGCGGACGGCTCGGGCAAGGTTTTCCTTCACACAACGCCGCTGCCCGGATCCCCCTCGATTATGTCCGCGACTGAAAAGGATGGACACACACACATTGGTTTTGTGAAGCCAAAAGCGGCAGCCCCACAAAACAGACAGTCATGTTGACAGCAAACACAAACATGGTTAAACAAATGGTTCACGCCTACCTCTTTAGATTTCCATTCCAATGCACTTGGCCACTCTGAGAAAGTTCTCGATGTTCAATGAGCGGAGAGGACCCTACCAGCTGCCATCGGCCCATTTTACTACAAAGAAGAGCTTTCAGTGAGGAACAATGAGAAGCTCACCCCTTTTATCCTCTTAAGTTCTGCTCCGGCGTATATTAACTCAAAAAGCAGATCAATCCCTGACAAACATCTTAAAAAGGCCATTGGCCTTATTTGATTAACGACTTGTGCCGAGGCGCTTTCAAACGTGCACTTTGCATCTTAATATCTCAACGCTTGTCATATCATTAGGGTAGAATATTTCGATGTCGCACTTTCGAATGTGGCCCGGGCTCATCTTTTAGATAATCTGACGCATTTAATCTGTGTTTCTGTGGTTTCAGGTGGTTATATTCGCAGATAATGACTCGCGGCCGTCTTTTCAATCTCGTGGTGGGATGACAGTGTGGGACCGTGACTCCCTTTCTCTCGGCCCTTTAAGAAGAGCGGCGGATAGATGGCATGACATCACGGGCAAAGCTGGGAACACAATGCAAAGGTCAGGCTGCCCATTGATCTGGGGGCCCCTGATAGAAAACCTGCACATTATGGGCTCTCTCCTCACACACTGCGCCATAGAAACGACCCACAAACCCGGCCTTGTTGTCTCCCTATTCAGTGGCGGCAATCAGCGGATTTACACTTTGATGTGTGGCAGAGAAATAAAACCCTTTGGAGTAGTGACCTTTATCGACGAATGGATTAAAATCCATAGCCGTCTTTCTCTCCTCGTACACTACTACATATCACGGGTACAGTCGGCACGGCTTTTCCCTTAATACTGAATGTTTTCCTTTCAGAGCCTTTCTTTCATACTTTTTCCTTCTGGCTTTTGTGTGGCACAGCTAAAGTGAAGCATTAGTATTTTTCCCCCATTTTCTTTAAGAAACTATGACAATGCACTCTACCCAGCAACAGAGCGCCGACGTCAGTCATTCCCAGAAGTCTGAGAGATTAAACCAAGATGCCAGAAACACAAAGTCACAAATATTAACGTTTTCTCAATAGTATTCGTACATACGGCTGGTTCTAGCATTGAATATGTAAATAAGTACTGATAATATACACATGTGTACAACTTTGTTATGAATCCTTTTAGGTTCAACGATATTGACTTTGTGGAATTCATAGATTATTGTATTTCTAATAAATCAGACTACTTAAACGTATTTAGATTTCATATTTGATGATAAACAATTAATCTAATGAAAAAGTTCTGATTAATATATATATTTTTTATTAATTTATAAATATATTTACCATTAGAAATGTATTTCTGGGACAAATTTACTGTTAAATTCAAGAATTGATGTATCCGAATATTGAACCTGGTCACCTGTGGCGATGCCTATAGAGAGATTCAGGCGATTTCAGATCTATTTAGTCATCAGAGGATTGTTGTAAAAGGGTATATGTTATTATTTTGACATTATACACAATAATGATATGTTTCAGTAGCTGTGGCACATGTATACTTTACATATGAATACCTACACATAGAAATAATACTCTGGAAATCAGCAGAAAAGAGAAATTGATGTAAAAAAAGAGCATCTGAAGAACAATTCCCACCATGCTTGAAGACTCTTAATGAAAAGACGTTTTGGTGTGGTTTTACTGCGTTTATCTCTGTTGAAGAAAACATAAGTACCTAACTTTCCTTATTTTAGCTTTGAAGCCTTGTGGGAGTCTGAGGTTCAAAAAAAGTCTTGTGGAGAAAATAGCACAAATAAGTCAGTTATCTCTGTGGAGAACCGGCTATGAACGGCGAGTCTTTCTTTATCTCTCTCTCTGCATAGCACTTTGGCTAGATGCCATGGTTATTAGGACCCTCTCCGATGTCTCATAAGGTACTTCCGCTGCTTGCATTGTTCTCGCATGTCACTTTGCAGCCTGAATCCAGACCTCTTTGGACCACTATCCGTGCCCTGTTCTTTCAGTTTATGCATATGTTTCCATAATAAATAAGGATACACATATGAACAAAATATGTGAACGCACAAAAGCACACCTCCTATGAGGTAATGTCACAGTAAGTCAGACGTCACTGATAACTCACCAGCACTTAATTCAGCCAATACCAGGAAAGAGTCGACCTGAGAATACAAGGACTGCCTGCAGAGCTCAGGCCATCAGAATTAAAGAGCATTACTAGAGCAATTTAGCCATTTCCCCTCTGAGCATGAAACGAGAGAGAAAACGTCCTCGGAAAATGTCCTCAGCAAAAGCATTTGGAACTAATGTCCATTAAAGCAAATGTCTCAGAATGCTGAAAGTTCTAGGTGTTGATTATATGAAGTGCTTGAAAAAAGCTACCTATATTTTATTTTCTACCATTATCCAGCATTTATAGCAATTTCAACTCTATTTTTAGATCTTCGGTATGATAAAATGTCCTGTAGAAGAAACAATATCTGTTATCATAAGTTGCAAAACCATGGCAAATATTGGTTACTCGGAATTGCATAATAGCTACTCTTATTATCTACAGTATTTTATGAATATGCTGTAGTATGCAGATTCTGATTGCGTAGAATATCACCTTGCAACAAAGCAATGCAGTGTTGAAGGAATAGCCCCCCCACCCAAAAAAAAAAAAACAAACAAAAAAAAGCAACAAAAAAAAACTTTACTCACCCTCAGGCCATCTAAGATGTAAATTAGTAAATTCTTCATCGCAACAGATTTGGAGAAATTTAGCATCACATCACTTGCTTACCAATCATCTGCAGTGAATGGGTGCCGTCACAATGAGTCCAAACAGCTGATAAAAAACATCACAGTAATCCACAAGTAATCCACACCACTCCAGTCCATGAATGACTTGTGAAGTGGTTTAACTTTAACTGTCTGTAATAACACTTCCGTAATGACAAATCCACCAACATATTTGTTTATAACTGTTTTGGACTGTTTTTATTAGCAAGCGGTGCTTGATCTGTGCATTTCTCTCCTTGTTCAGTATAGGAAACAATGGACTCATATTTTAGCAAGAAGCAACATTTTAAAGTATAAAAAACGGAATAAAAACACTTTCTTACAAACAAGCATATTTTTGCATCACAAGACATTAATTGATGGACTGGAGTGGTGTGGTGTGGATTACTTGTGGATTATTGTGCTGTTTTTATCAGTTTGATCTGTTTTTGGACTCTCATTCTGACGGCACCCATTCACTGCAAAGGATCCATTGGTGAGCAAGTGACATAATGTGTATAAAGTTATCTAAATTAGTTCTGGAAACAAGAAACAAACTCATCTACATTTTAGATGGCCTGAAGGTGGGTACATTTTCAGCAAATTTTCATTTAGGGGTGAACTATTTCTTTAATGCTTTCTTTGCTCATTAAATAATTAGAGTGGCAAGCGTTAAAACAATTTTATGAAAAAAAATAATACATGTAACACAATAGGTAAGAAAAAACATGCATAATGCTTTGTTTTACATATTAATATTGTACTAATATATACTGCACAGTATTTCATAAATAAGTTAATATTCCATTTCCAAACATAGTCGTAGTTTCCTCTCTGACATTAGCTTTAAAACAATGTCAGAAACATCGTGTCCCCAAGCTTCCAGGAGTTTGCGACGTGAAGTAAGGAGACGTGTTTTGTCTGATGAGCATAAGAGTACACGCTCTATTCAGACAAATGGAAAGGCAAAAACATGATGTTACGCTCTGGAAAAAGCCAGGGAAAAAAACACAGCCACATGAAATATTAATCAGATATTTACTCACAGACATGTCATCTCAAAACAGTCTTAGGAGCACTGGGAGAAGGCTTACATGTGATTGACGTATGCCTGGAAAAGTGTGTGTGTGCGTGTGCGTGTGCGTGCATGTGTGTGTGTGTGTGTGTGTGTGTGTGTGTGTGAGCGTGTACAGTTTGTGCATGTGATTGTATGGGACTGGAGGGTGGGGGTGGGGGGTATGTTTGGAAGCATGGGGTAAAATTAGGACCAAGCCAAGACCTGCTTTCTGGCTAAATATTCCAGCTGGCAGAAAGGTGAGCATGTCCTCCCTGGAGAAACAGCTTTTCTCTGGGGGACACTACATGGCTCGGCCCTTTGTTTGGCATACACTGACATGCTTTAGATTTCAGACTATGGGCAAGTGAGTTTTTGTTTCTTGTTATGTTTCTATCAATAGCTAAATAATTGATTTGATCCTTTAGTGCTTGTTATTTTCACTTACACTTTGGCTTTGTTCACACTGCACATAAATCCGATTTGTTTTTCAATTTAGATCTTTAGGACTGAATGTTCTCACTGTTATTTTGTACGTGATGAAATCAGATCCATTTCTTTAGTTAATAATGGGTCTAATTATCTAAAATAATGATATAAATGTCAGCACAATGCCAACCCTTATGAAAAAGAAAACACATTTTAAATCATTATATTTCAATAGTATTTTGTCATTCTTTACAGAAGTACACTTATTTTGATGTGTTGACTAACATAATAAAGCATACATAATTACCATAAAAGCTTGTCAGTATATTTAACAGTACACTTTAACCATATTTAAAAGACAATAGAAGTATTTTTTAATTACATATAAAGATGTACTTTAAGTCCTACTTAAGTGGGTCAAAAAGGCACTATAAAGAATTGCATTTAATAAAAATTCAAACTAATACATTTTTATGCAATTAATATGCAGTTGAATGTCCGAAAACATTTCATTAAGTTTGCACTTTAGCATATTCTTTGAAAGTATATTATATTGGTAACACTTATGAACACAAGTTTCATTAGTTAACTACATTAGTTAACATGAGCTTAGAATTAACAATATAGCATTTATTTCAGCATTTACTAATGCATTATTAAAATCACAAGTTGTGTTTTAACATTAGTTAATGCACTGTGAAATAACATGAACAAACAATGAACAACTGTATTTTTATTAACTAACATTAACAAAGATGAATAAATAGTATAATGAATGTATTGTTCATGGTTCATTCATGTTAATACATTAACTAATCTTAACAAATGACACCTAATTGTAAAGTGTTACCTAAGTACTGTTTTTAAATGCTAAAGTGTTCATTATTTCTACAAGAGGAGAGATTTTTCCATACAACTGATTCTAGCGGTCAATGTGAAAAGAGAGGACAACATTTTTGGAATTTCTTTCTCTTTTCATGTCTATCTTAAAATGTTGTCATGATCCTATATATAGTCACAAAGCACATGAAAGAACATTTTACGTATTCATGCGTATACTTGGTCCAAAACTGCTGACTCATTCACACATTTGTTTGCACATAGTTCACTATTTGAGACTTTGCACACATTTTATGTCCCATGTTCCAAACAGGAAAAAGTACTTGAAATCCAATCTGACCAAACAATCAAATCACATTTTGATTGGGTTTGTATATTTGTATGGCTTTTGCTCTTCAGACCAGAAAAAAATGAAATAGATTTGAGTTGTATATGCCAAAAGAACCTGATCCAAACAAAACCCTAGACATGGACAGAAGCAGAGCAGCCGAATGAATGAACTGATAATATATCTTTCTTCTGTCGTATTTATATTCCCTTTCCATGCAACCACACACTTATGTCTGTCGAACTTTTCTTTCTTTCGCTGTACCCTTCTTTCTGCTCTAAATTTCATCCTCTCTTACCTAATTCTGCAGCATATTTCTTTGCCACAGGAGGTGGTTATGACAAATTAGAAGTCTACAAATGTTCTGATAGTGTAAAGACTCCAGCTGTCACCAGGGAGATGGTGATCAGGTTTCCAAGCCGCATGGTCTCCTGGCGCCACGAAGAGTTCCATATGGTCATCCAAATGCTGCTCCTAAATACACACGTACACAGACGCACGCATGCACATTCACATAAACACACACAGACACATGCGCTTCCCTCCTCGCTGCAGCAAATTTACTAAATCAAGTCATTCCGCTTCTCAGTAATACCTCTTTATGTAAACTCACAGTTTTATGAGTGAGGAAATTAGCTTTGGTCTTTCAGGATATAATAAATCAAAAAGAGGTTAATGAGCTAATTGAGGCTGTTCGTTAATGTGATTTTATCACAGGTAAGGAATAATGTGGCCTTATTGCTTTAATAAAACTATGGTAATATCATTAAAAAGAACAATTACTATAAATATTCACTTTTCTTTTTTTTAATTAATATCAGTATAAACAATAATTTTACTGAGTAATATAGTTCATAATAGCTCAATAATAGTATAGAATGTTGAGCTCAGCCAATGTATCATCGAGATACTATTATACAGTAGCATTTACCAATATTTTTAATGAGCTTTTATTCTTATATTTTCCGTTTTCTTTGTAATTTTAACATTTTAGTAAGTTTGAATCTGTTTTATTTTAGTACATCAATTAAAAGTAAATGAAAATGACTAAAATTGTCTCGAATATTAAAATAAGGTATGTTTGTGTGTATATATATATATATATATATATATATATATATATAAAATAGTAATTCCGTTTTCAGTTCTTATGTTTAATTCAGTGTGTTACTTGCCATTTTTGTAATTGTTTGTGCTTTACTAGCAATTTCTGAGTGAAAATAGTTTCTACTACAATTTTTATTCAGCATACTATGTATCCGCTACACATCTTGAAGCTGTATATAGGCATGGCGGCAGTCCAGCCTTGCTGTTAGCCTGTCTCATCCGCTGTCATTGTGTCCCTCATTTGGGCTGTTTTGCATGTAAAAAGGCGCAGCTACTGTAATTGCTTGCATCGCTGCAATAATGGAAGGTCGTGTGTAATTACGGCTCCGTTGTAGCCCTCAGCCATGTCTGGCCCATGCCGGCCTGTTTGAAGGGATTAGCAGCCATCAGTGTACAGACAGACACAGTCACATGACCCCCTGCGCATCCGGACAACAACCTCCCGCTTTTCCAGCTAATATCAGAGAGAAAACGCTGAAACAAAATGGAGATGGGGAGGAAAGAGGGTACAGACTGTAGATTTAAAGCCAACACTGAAGGAGGCCATATTTGGTCTTGCATTTCAGCACACCATGCAAATGGCTTGTTGAGTGCAGTTTGCTTTCCTGTGTTGGAGCTGTTGCTTATTGAAACATGAAGTTGGGGAATATGGAAAAGAGGTCATCCTTTATTTGGTAACATTTTAGTATAGGGACCAATTCTCACTATTAACTAGTTGCTTATTAGCATGCCTGTTATTAACATATTGGTTGTGTACACTAAAAAATGCTGGACAAACCCAGCGATTGGGTTGTTTTCAACCAACATTTGCGGGTTGGTTGAAAACCAATAAATGTTTAACCCAACCTTCTGGGCAGTAACCCAACCGCTGGGTCAAAAACAACCCAATCGCTGGGTTTGTCCATATTTTACCCAGTGATGGGTTGTATTTAACCCAGCATTTTTCAGAGTGTATTAGTACTTATAAAGCACATCATCTGCATGACAATATTCTACATCCCTAATCCTACCCAATACCTTAAATTAACAACTTCCTTACTATTAATACGCAGGAAATTAGGAGTTTCTTGAGGCAAAAGTCATAGTTAATGACTTGTTAATAGCAAAAGTGTGATCCTTTATTTCAATTAGTCAACAAAGCCATTAACTGTGATTTCTGATTAGGTCGCACATCAACAATCTCGGTCCATTTTCCTGGAAAAGACTGCAAATTTTATGTATATCAACTAAATGTTAATAAATGCTGCCATCACATGCTGTTGGAAATGCAGTAGGAAACTCATAATTATGAATTTAATTATGAAAGATGGAAAGAGCCATTTATTTTCAACATACAGCTTCTATAAGAATGCATTCATGTCCATTTAGATCTTGTAATTACTCAATCAATAAAAAAAAAAAATGATTAAAAAAAAAATATTTATTGATTTTTACCACCTGACTGTACCAACATCATTAAAAAAAACTCAAAATGGCATTGACTTCCGCAGGAGAATATAGCTAAGCAATATCTCAGTATTTTATAATATTTATGTTGATTAATTCCTACAATTGGCCACTATTAATATCTCAATATTGCAAGAATAATGTGAAAGTAAACAAAAGACACACAATGCAGATTAATAGCTATAGCACAGAGTTGAATAATTATCCAATGTCTTGGCTGCTATATAAACCATAAATGTATTAATTAATTAGTAATTTGCATTACTTGTTGTATTGTGGTTTTGTCTACTGATTTCTCAAACTACACTGATTCATTTGGTTGTTAATACACTGTAAAAAAAAAGAAAGTATTTTTTTGTAGGTGTAAACAAATGGAGTACGTTTTACAAGAAGAGTTTATTTTAATCATTCTATTTAAAAATATTTTAACTAACACTGATAATTTTCACTCAGAAATTGCTAGTAAAAATAAATCCTATGCCAGTTTTTCCCACTGTAGTGTTGCCATAGAAATACATACTGTAATTCTGAATTTGAGTCAGGTTGTCATCTAGTAATTACAGTAATTATGACATCGCATTTGAAAAGTGTATCTTAGCTGTAGTTTAAATATTCAAATTTAGTTACATGTATTTGTATGAAAAGCTTAAGAATGATAGATTTAAAGGGCAATGCAGTCATCAGCATATACTAGACTTGCAGGATCTGGACATGCTAACATTTTAGCATGCTAAAACCATAGTTCATATAGCTGCACTTTGCAGTGTCGGGGTGTTATAGGGTTGAGCTCTAGAGGACTATAATTAAACAGCACTCGCTGCTGATGTCATTACCCCAGCGTGGAGGTGGAGAGTGGCCATGCCAAGGCACCTGTTGTTGTGAAGAGAGGCATCTGATATCATTACCCACCCAGCCGGATTGCCACAATCTCCCGCTGCGGTGAGAACTGTACCAAACCCAAATCCCAAAGCATGAGCTCCAACACTTACCCTGCCAGGGGAACACATGGTAATACGGGTGGCTTTTATTTTGGAAAATGCTAGCAGTAATTTATTTATTTACATTGAGAAGAACATACTGCAGGATGAGCTCACTTTTGGCACAGGAAGGAAGCTCGACTGGACCATAACGGTTCATGGTAGGACGTAAAGTAGCCAAAGATTAGCCCATTTACAAGGACAGTCATAGTGTTGTGCTAATCTGTCCTGCAGTGTTAAGAAGTAGATAACTAAAGTAGCACAGCTTTGACTACATTCATCAATAGTGTGACAGTAGCTCAGCTCAAACACCATTTTTTTTATTTGTTGATTAATTAATTAATTTTATTTTGACCTTGTATTGTTTATTGCAGAGTTGAACCCATAAGTCCAACTGCACATAGTTTGAAGTCCCATTTATGTTTCATTCATTTCATCCCACAGATAAAAAAAAACAACCTTGTAAAAAAGAAGTGTGCTTAATAGTATTAAATGTGCACTTCAAGTGTACTTAAAATCTTAAAAGTATATTTTTTTAAAAACTGTATACATGCACATGTATATACATGCACATGTATACATGCACATAATAACATTAATGAAATAATGAAATATAAGGCCACTTAAATAGACTTTCT
Organism: Aspiorhynchus laticeps; assembly: GCA_023376895.1. Lineage (NCBI taxonomy): Eukaryota > Metazoa > Chordata > Actinopteri > Cypriniformes > Cyprinidae > Aspiorhynchus > Aspiorhynchus laticeps. The sequence continues at coordinate 22,252 of JALXFT010003373.1, read as the reverse complement.
TGATTGATTCTTAAGACTTGAATACACTTTAAAGTGCACTTTTTAATAATGTAAAATTAAACGTTTACTGTAAAGTATATTTTAAATCATATAATGCTTTTGTTTTATAGAAATATGCATATTTTTGATTAACATACTAAAACAAGTAAAGTACTTGATTATAATTTTAAATATAGTATGTTATTTGATAAAACACTTTAAGTTAATATATTTTATAGTTGCATCACTACAAATGTGTAATTACAAATATTTTTAAATACATGACATTTTCAACATAAATGACATTAAAGCATATTTCAGTTTACCATAAACACTTGTCAGCATATTCAACAGTAAATTTTAACCAAATTTAAAAGACAATCAAAGTAATTATGAAATCACATATAGAAATATACTTGTAAATAATATGCATCTAATATTTGAAAACATTACATGCAGTTTGCACTTAGGTCTTTTCTTTTAAAGTATATTATTTGCGTAATAAGTGCTCTTTTTTTAAAAGTATCCAAAAATTGTTGCTGATTAATTTGGAAATAACATATTGCCAATATGTCACTAGCCACTGGTTTATAAATGTCATATTTTTATCATGTAGAAAGTGATGCTGCCTTCTTTTTTTTGACTAAAACAAGGTATCTTGGAGGCTTCATAAATCAAAAGGTTTGCTACCTATGACGTCTTAACAGAGCAAAGCAATATGAGAGTTCATCTAAATATTGATAGTTCAATAAGAGTGAAAGTGCTTCCCTCCTGTTTTATAACATCATCATTCCAACTTTATTGTAGCCTATGTCAGCATTTACACGCAATGATTGTGGCGAATCAAGTCGTAATTGTTTCAGAGTTTGCTTCAGTCTCATGACCATGCATGATAAACTCACGTCTACCACATCATAAAACAATCTGAAGATGACAGCTTGTCTATTTCCTCCTCATTTAATCAGCAATATGCAAATATGAGGCTAACAATGGGGCTAATATGATTTTTAAGATGCAATATTCTCCCAGGGTACACCCCTCTGATAAGACAATCTCTTTGATAGTATTAATTCTATAAAATTCATTTCCAAACATCTGCGAGGAAAAACATCTCACTGCGCTGTTCATTTGATACCTGTTTCTTTTTTTTTCATGACTGTCTGGAAAATCATTAAATAAGTGTCATAGCTCAAAGTTGGTATCAATTACCGAAGTTGCTATTGTGTCTCTCTTTCTCTAATCGGTCTCGAGGGATGGCTCTCTAATGAGTATGTTGTCTTCTTAGCGGCTAAATCACTTCGACTATTACATCTGTCAGAAAGCACAGCTCTATCTCTCATGGAGACCCCCCACCCCCACCCGAACACGACTCTTACTGGGTCAATCTGCCAACCCCATCCCACGCGAAGTATTAAAGATTAATATTTCTCCCTTAGCATAAACAAAACTGCTCCACCTCATTTAGTAGGGAAATGCTCGCACTAATATCACAATAATTGCACAAAATAAACTTGGGAGCTTTTAAACTCACATAAGATAAATACACTTTGCATTTCAATAAACCGATTTGGAGTCGATGTTTGGCGCTGTAGTGATTTGCAAGAGCACGACACATAAAAACGTCCTACCACTCATAGGATTTGAAGGGTAACACTTTATTTTGATTGCCCAATTTAGACATTCTACTAACTGTAATTAATTTGAAACTACATGTCAACTTAAGAGGTCGCACACATCTATCAGTCTTTAGAGTATTGTTAGACTGTCTGCTTAATATCTGCTAACACTATTTTTGTGGTCCAACAACAGACATTCTACTGACTACTGACTAAGTAACTGCGGAAGTACATGTCAACTTGAGAGAGTCGCAAACTGGACAAAAAGTCAAGTGCCATACCATGTCTTTAAAATGAGAACATATTGCTTTCTGTGAGTGAGTGAACCCTAAAGACACCAGCTGACTCAGGAGGCTGTTCAAAATTGCTACAGAGCACCACATATGCACATATGTTTTCGTTTCATTACATTATATTTGGCTCAGATTGTTTTTCAAACACGGAACTTCAAACTCATCTTTGTGTGTTCTTGAACTGAACTTTTGTCAGTTTAGTTATTAGATTCACTATTTTGGACTGCCGCCTTGAACTGAATGCAATACCTGTGAGTTGTCCTAGGCACAGTGCTGCACTTCTCATCCAGTTTTGACTGCCTATATTCAACTAACATTAAAGTGGAAGTAAAGCAGTTGGCCACTGAAGCAATATAAGCATTTCTTCTTGAATTAATTTTACTTTTTGAACACATGCTTGATTTGTAATGGAGGAAGACGAACTTGAAAGGACTGTTGAGCCCACAATAAATCTAATTGCTTATGCATTTGAGCCGATATAGTAGCTACTACCGTTACGGGTGGAAGAAGTCGTGAACCCGTTGGTTTGGGGGGAAGAGCGAGTCGGAAACAATACGTGATTAAGTGGATACTCATCAGAAGAGCCATTCTGACATAATTTTGTGTGCGTCTGCTCAAGAGTACATGGAAGATAACTCAATTTGATACTTGTGCGCTCTCTGAGCTTTCTTTTCCGTGCGCGTATGCTCACAGAAATTATTTTACAGTGCGCGAGCACCACATTGAAATCTGTCTTGCGCTTCAATGGCTTAAAACACTTTAAACTGTTTAAACTGACAAGAATTAAAACACATGAGAATGATAAACTTTCTTGACGAAGCGGCACTGCCATATCGTTCAGATACATGATTAGACTTAGCATCCTGTTAACAGCAGGTAAGCTAATTGTTTTCGCAGGTGATCATAAAATATGTTACATACCACTACTGGTGAAAGAACCTTTGTAATGCAAATATGTCTGAAAGATCTGACATAACAAAAAAATGTGATATGAATGATATTTTATGAAGCGTTGTTTGTTTACATCACACTAGGGCATTTGGGATACAAGAATCAAAACTTAGTAATGTAGACAGTTTTATGGTGGATATTCATCCAAATAATGGTGAAAACCAAAAACATTTGTGTGTTAACATGACATTTGTGTGTTCAAAAAGTAAATAAATGCTTATATTGCTTCACTGGCTAACAGAGCAAACCAACCCCGGGACGTCACAAGATGGTGGTGCCCTTGCTCTAAAAGCTATAATAAAACATATTTTTTTTCTTTAAAATGGTTAGGTTAATTATTATATAGTTTTCAATTCAAGTTGAAATCAGTTTACTAAATAATTAAATTAAACTTGACTTATTGCCTCCACGTTTACTTTCATTCTAACCTAACAGTCTGGTGATACTCTAATAAGATTTGACAAATTTGTAGTCTGCAGATTTGAGTTGACAGATGTCATAGAAAATTGCGTAGTGAATGGTTACAGACTACAACTTTTTAGCTTCAGACTCTGATCCCATCCAGTCGGAGGATCTTAAAAATGTTTGATATTTTAAGCCATTTTTGGAACGCATATCGTTTTCATTTGTCACGCGGGTCCTAGCAACAAGACACACGTTTCTGAGTGAGTTTGTTGTGATTGGAATGACTTTAAAGTCTGCTAGTTAATGATCCTCAGTCCTTTAACGTATGATGGACAGTTTTTCCTCTGCGAATATTTACAAAGTCGTTAAGTGTATGATGTTTTTCCATCCTTTTTAGATTTTAAAAGGCGTGTAGTGTATTCCAGCCTTTAGTTGTCTATTGACATTGATGGTTCCAAATAGAACCTTTAACATTCATGGAATCTTCTCATTCTAGAAAAGGTTCTTTGTAGTGAAAAAAAAACAAACAAAAAAAGTTCTTCAGATTATTAAAATGTTCTTCACGCTAATAAAAATGGTTCTTTTGGGAGCCCCTTTTTTCCCCAATTGCATCACTACAAAGAAAGAAAAACCCATATTGGAACCTTTATTTTTAAGATGTGTGGCTATACTGTTGAAATAATAGTTCTACTAACCCTTACTCTAACTACTAATAATCTAATCAGTGTTATAGAGAGGGTTAGTTGACATGTAGTTACAAAATAACTTAGTTTTTAATAGTTAGTAGAATGTCTAAAGCAAACTATCAAACTAAAGTGTAACCATTTGAAGTCTTGTTCTGAGATGTTTCTTTGTGCTGAGTGGTCAGTCCAGGCCTCCACTGGGGAAGTTTTGACCACAACATGTTACTGCCTGACAGACTTGAAAAATTGGCGTAAGTGCTGTAGCTGTAATGGAAACAGTGCAATCTCCAGAGACCGTCAGTCAAGGACAGAGGGGGAATAATATCATAATCTGCTTTCAACCACTCCCCTGATCCAGAGGTAGAAGCTGGCGTGCTCCCATGATTCTACTGTACACACTGCTACATCTGGACTACATTGTGAGGTCCGCTGGCCACCAGTGGTGGTGCATCAGCGGTCGAGCACGGGTGAAAACCAGGGCGGCATGCACCATAGTGGGAGCGCTCCATCACTCTGGCCCCTGGCTTTGACAGGCCTGATCCTGGAACACAGGCAGAGGCATGCTGGGAAGGTATTCTGTATCAGCTTAATGGAATACTCACCCACATCACCTGTCTGACTGCATTTTCCTGACAGACAAATACACACTCATTCACACAAACACACATTTCCACATTCACTCACAGCCAGGTCAAGGAGCCCAACGCACAGTAGGTGTGACAAGCATCAACAGAAACCCCCTTCACACACCTCGCAAAAACATACTCACTCAAAAAAGAGAGAAATATAATATTTTCAGATTTTTTTTTTCCAGGTTCAATATAAGTTAAGATCATTCAACAGCATTTGTAGCATGTTGATTAGCACAAACAAATATTTGTTTTCTTTATTAAAAAATAAATAAAATAAACAGTAATGGAGGTTACATTGGGAATCATTATTATTATTATTATTATTATTATTATTTGAGTATTGGAATATTTAAAAGGAAAAATGTAAAACTTGTAATTGTTAAAAAGCGCTTATATTATTATTATTTATTTAAAAAAATAAATATATATTTTTTTTCTGTTCAAACTTGTAATGATTGAGCTGTAAGGTAATTTTGGTGTTTGGGCATTTCATTGTTTTGGCAACAAAGTTATAATTTTGATATAACTTTACAGATAATAAGGTTTGTAAGCAATTTTTCCACACTAAAATCATGTTAATGTACAAATAGTTTGTCTTGTTGCTATACTATTGAAACAGTAAATGTTTTAACGTTTACAGATTGCCCCATTCAGTTTCACTGTAAGTGCTTAACTGGAATCCAGATTATCCAGATTATTTGTTTTCTTTTTAAACAATTCTGGAATATTCATTTAAAATGCGTTCCTATATTCCTTGTTTGTAAGCATCACAATCACTATCTCATCCATACAATAAATAAGCCATCACACAGTTTATTCTGTCAATAATAATAATTTCAGTATTATTTATATTATTGAACTGCAGTAGTCAACATTTGATGTGGATCAAAAAAATTCATCAAAGTTGTCCTAAAACAATGCATTTTGGTTTTAGGTTTTAGGACAACTTTGATGAAAATGTGGTGATGTGGTTTTGATCCACTTCAAATGTTGACTAGTATATTTATTAATATTTTAAATTAGTTATTTTACATTTTATTTTAATTTTAGTTTGTTTTAGCCATTTTGTTTTGTGCTTTTTATGTTTTTGTTTTTTAATATTTATATTGAGCTTTATTTATTTATTTTTTATTTAAATTTTAGTTGTAATAATTTTAGTACTTAGTCCTTAGTTAGTTAGTTGCCAAGGAGAACTATCTCAATTAACTAAAACAATTTTTAGTAATTAAAAAAAGTTACTCAACTAATGGCATGAGTTGGGGTGGGACTGTCTATTTGACCAATCAATGACAGACCGGGGGTGTTCAAGAAACCTGTTTGGAAACAGTCATTGGCCACATCCAAAATAACGTACTTCCCTACTGTATAGTAGGCGAAAAACAGTATGTGAAAACAGTATTGTGACCGAATCCACAGTACTCATAAAACAGTATAGGTGAAAAGTACCTGGATGACTTACTACATTTGGCGAGATTTTAAAGTGTGCCTCTGAAGGACTCTTTAGGTCACATGACAAAGCCAACAGATTGCATTCATAGAATGTATACTTTTTGAATGGTTGCAAAGTAGTTATCATTCAAAAGATGTAACTACTCAGATACTGTGCGATTTCGATGGCAGACATTATTTTTGTAATTCTGCTCAATAATGCCAATAGCGCATTGCTAATTGACTTTCTCATAGCAGCGGTCGCCCACTTTACATTGAGTCCTGCTCTATATTTTGAATACTAACTCTGAAATGTGTCAGATTACAGAAGTAACACAGTTAGCAAATTTAAGCTAATATAAGTCAATATCATTATTCCACTGCAAAAATATCCTCTGAAGTTGCAACTCAAGACAAACTCTCAGGATAAGTCATTCATCGTGCAACCGGGGCGAACGCACTCACGACGTCGTCAGTCTCTGCCGCACACCGAAAGGTCATGTCTTTTTCCTCATCATTTACCCCTAATGCAGCCGGAGCGGTGGAGGGGTCAGGTGTCGTGTGGTCAGGATCGGTGGGCAGGGAAGCGTGTGGCCGGTAATCAGCATCATGCATTAGTGTCATCTCTAATGACCCATTTACTCGATCCAGCAGAAAGACCTGCCTGGGAGACTTTACTACGTCCCCAAAGGTCTCCGCTAATGGGCACCTGGGAGCCGGAGTCCAGGGAAAGGTATTGTTTTTGTTCGCTGGCAATTCAACCTGCAAAAAAAAAAAAGTCGGTTCTCAGGACACGCACACAGCAGTCGTCCGAACGTGGGTTTCTCTGGTATTGCGTGACATCGGTCACAGTGAATAATAGACAGGGTCAAGTATTGATTTAATTTGGAGCGCTTCCCTGAGGGAACTGCTTGCTTTATTATTACTATGTAATAAAGTCATTATGTACATGGGTTTGACAGGCGTACTGCAATGCTGATGGGTATCATGCTAAGTCGATGAAGGCTTAATAATGGATTATCAATGATTTTTATGACATGTCATAGATCAGATGTGAAAACCGTCACCGTGCTCTAACTAGAAGTGCAAGTGTATGCATGAAATCCATGTGTAGTATCTTCCTTCGCCGCTCGCTCACATAGACAAAGCTGCATTAGTGGAAAGTTATATTGAAGTAACCTTTACATGAGCATTGATATTTCATGTGCGCTGCATTACCTCCACATGTAACCTGCTTGTTAACGCAGTCGCACCAAAACCTCTTCCATCAGGCGGCGTCTATTAGCCCGAGCGCAGTATCAGTCAAACACACTCTAAAAAGGACAAAAAGAAGTATCCATCTAAACATAACCTTTCCAGCTTTGATATTTATGATAAAAGCCATTAGGCCTGGGCCGAGGATTCTTGAACAAGGGCTGTAAGTTTAATGCTGAAGATGAGGTGTTTCTCAGAGCTTTTGTCCTTCTGCTACAGGAACATGAGCAGATCTCATAAGCAGTGGCGCGTCTTTGTGAAGTTCTTCTCTGAGTCGTGGAGTATTCGTGAAGGATTTCATATGTTGAAGTTAGAAACAATAAAAGCAACAAATGCGTGCGTATTAAGTCACTAAGCATTGTATAAAAGTATGTAAATTATGTTTTGTTTGTTTCACTAGATTTTATGATGGCGGTCTTGGACTTTATCAGTGCGAATGGATCGTCATACAAAAGTAAATGTTTCTGGTTACTGATGTCATTGTAGAAGTAATATTAACAGCTAAATTTGTCATCAATTTAATCAGCAACCGGACATGTTTGATCATATGATGAATAGTTACTGTTTGTTTGGTCAAGTCATCAAAACCTGCCAATCCACACACTCAAGTATATTTGGTGTAGAAACAGTTTTCACAAAGATTCTGGTTGCACTTTATTTTACAGTACGTGAACTTACATGTACTTACAGTGTACTTATAATGTACCTACCTAAGAAAGTACTGGTAACATAACGTAACTACATGGGGAGGTTTAGGTTTAGGGGTAGGTTCAGGGTTAGTACCTACAGTAGTTATTAACTATTTATTGTAATTACTATAATACGTACATAGTATGTACATGAGTAACAGGACTGTACAATAAAGTGCTACCATTCTGCTAGCAAATTTCCCAAATAATTACATAAAAAAGGCAAGTAACATTTTATTAAACATGAAATGTTAAGGTGCATGAGGCGACCTGCTCTGTGTAAAATAAATATTTTATTTGATTAAATATGAGTCTTCAGCTGTATGTGCTTTATTTATTTATTTATTATATTTTTTTATTATTAATTTACTGTATGCATATTAGGCATAAAGCATTTAATGAAGAAATAAAATGATGAGTCCACTTTCAAATAACTTTTTTTTTACAAAAATAATTACACACCTATAAATTAAGACTATAAATTAATTACTTTAAAATAGTATAGTTTCACCCAAAAATGAGAAAGGGTCACTCAGAAGAAAGAAAGAAAGAAAGAAAGAAAGAAAGAAAGAAAGAAAGAAGGTTGAACAGATCTCTATTACAGTAAATCCAGGAATTATAACAACAGTGTTGCCTGTATCATTTTATCTCAACAACAATTAAAATAAAATTAAAATGTAAAAAATAAAACTCCATCATCAATAACACATAAAACCTCATTAATACCTCAAATTTTTATAAAAAAAACCTCTCAACATTTAGTTTATAATATGAAAATTCCATTTTTATCCTTTATTTTACCATACACGCCAACATAATTTCTGCATCTATTGAACCAAGTTCCAATTCCTTGTTTTCCACATTGCGAGCATTTCTGTACAAATTTAATAAACACACTTTTTCTCTATCTACCACTTTATATTTGAGTACCCCAATAAAAACCTTACGGGAAAACTCCTCACCAAATCCCTGAAACCAAGAATTAAGCAACCTAAAAAGACCAAGCAGGAAGGAAAGAAAGAAAGAAAGAAAGAAAGAAAGAAAGAAAGAAAGAAAGAAAGAAAGAAAGGGAAAAAACTGTATTACTGATTGCTGTAAATGCTAAAAATAAATAATAAATGTGGTGAGCATGCATTTGTTGCTGCATGGATGTTTTTGATAAAATGTAGTAAAAATAATATTTATTCCTAAAATGGAAAAGCTGAATTTTCAGCATCGTTACTTCAGTCTTCAGTGTCACATGATCTTCAGAAATCATTCGAATATGCTGATTTGCTGCTCAAGAAACAAATTTATGTCTTTATAAAAGAATAGTTCACCCCAAAATAATAAAAAAAATATAATGAAACCATTTACTGGCCCTCATATTATATATTTATTTTTATGGTGCTTTTGTTTTCTTTTGTTCTTTAGAGCTTCATAGCCCTAGTCCTCATTCATTTGTATTGCATCGAAAAGAGCAGCTCCTGATATTCAGCAAAATTATTGGTGTGTGTTCTACAGGTTAAACGAAGATATTGTTTCCAATAGGTTAAATAATGATTCATAATATTCCTTTAAATAACTGCCTATGCATGTGCACGGTAAGCACCTTCTTTCCTTCTGAGTTTTCCTCTCTGCTGTCTAAAGGTCCAGAGGTCTTCCTGAGGTCAGGCTCCTGTCAGTGGTAGGTGCGGAGTGCAGAGATTACTCCAGTACAGTCGACTGTGGTGTTCATCTGCACTGCTGTGCTCTTACCTTCAGGACATTCTATAAGTAACTTCACATAAGCACAGGTTAAGAGGGCTCTCGGAGCATGTGTCATCCCCCATCCCATTTACAACAAGCCATTTGAAGAGCATTTGAACAATGTTTATAGCAAAGAGGACATCAAGCATTTTATGGTTCTGGGACCAGAGGAGGTTAATAAACAGTATTTCAATAATCCACTTTAGACATGTAGCTTTGCAAGTATGTCAACTTATTCTACTAACCCTAACCTAACAGTCTACTAATACTCTAATGAGAGTTATTTGACATGTAGTTGCAAATTAGTGAGAGTTACTTGACATGTAGTTGCAAAGAAGTTTGTAGAATAAGGTGACCATCAAAAAGTCCAGATTAGTGTTCTATATTTAGTAGAATGTTTATCGAAATAAAGTAGGAATATCTACACAGTAATAAACAATATATATTTAGCACAAGTAGTGCAGGACAAGCTTAATCGTTAAATTTAGAGGTATTTTAAATAGAATATTAAATGAAAGGTAATGACTTGCATTGCTATTTACACTACATGTGAATTCTGTTTTTGAAGCCGTTTCATTTGGGGAAATGAGATGAGGTAAATAAACATTGATAAATATAGAGGTACGTTTTGAATTTTATGAGCCATTTATATAGTGATGACAGCATTTCAGAAATCTGGTAATTTAGATTTAAGTACATTAAAGTGGCATCATTTGAATAATGTCACATTTTCATTTACGTTTCATGCAGCAGCACGGAATTTGACACAATTTTCATGATTTAGTTCCATCATCTGGCTGATGTGATCAAAATGAATGCAGCAAATGCATATTGAGTATGATTGCGTTTTCACATTATAGCTGTTTGAATTGTTTATGAGTGTTTCTTTAAAAAGTTATTTTCTCCAGAATTAGCTCACTGAGTGAAATAAAGCTATATATTATGTTGCCAAGGCAGACATGATGAACCATATCAATAGCGTGCAGTTTTGCCTATGAATATATGATTCTGGAGCGTGACACTTTCTTTGTCCCTTCATTTTTTGGGAAATGAATCTGAGCCGTCTGTCTTTATGGCATCTCAGAGAATCTTGTCATAGAGAGCTGTGCGCCGACTGATTTTTGCGAAATGTATGTACCTCTAATTTATCATCCTCTGCCACAGGCGTTCCATTCCCAGACCGGGAGAATTTCAAAAGCCGTCGAACAAAAAGAGGACTACGAGAACTTTGTCCACTCAGTCAATCAGACGGAAACCCCGCTGTGCCCAAATGCAGGGATGTTGTTTTCTCTGAAGCCTTCAAACAAGTGTCTTTCCCTTTACCCATGTAAATAAACTCTCTCACTGTTTGCTTGTGTCATCATTACTGAAGTTGATATTTTGCCTGTGGCCCTCATCAGTGTGGGACACAAAGTGAACTTCAAAGCGAGGGGCAAAACTGAGATAGTGTGTGCAGCTGCTCAGTGAGTGTGTGTGTGTGTGTGTGCGTGTGTGTGTGTGAGGTGGGGGTGTGGAGGTCTGTTTGAGGAACAGACAGCGCTCAGCTGCCCAGCTTAATAAAGCTACAGGGGAACGGGGGGTTTAAACCGAGAGATGACCGCAGACACACTATATCAAAGCCGAAGAAACTCGCTAATAAAACACAATGTTGCCCATCTTGCTCGTATTTATCTTGTTCTCTGCAGCCTCTGTGTGATTCTAACACTCATCATGTATCACATCACTTTCACCTTACTTTAGCGCCCCGAGCACACCACAAACTCATAAACACAAGTATCTCCGGGGTATCGTTGTCCAACCCCTTTGTGGGGTTATGGGATAGCATTTCAAGGAAAAAAAATGACTTTCTGTAATACCATTGCTAACCTCTAGAGTGCGTTTGAGAGCAGTGTATTGATCAGAGTGACTAAAGGTCCTTCACACATATTCCCATGTGAAAAAAAAAAAAAAAAAAAATTAAGAGATTCTTGGTTTTTGAAGATTTATTAAATAATTAAAATAAATCTTTATACATATTTAATCAATCTTATCCTACAACAGGTTATTATATTATATTATATTACATTATAGAATTTACATTTGTTTATTTTCATTCATTAATTCATTCATTTAAATAATAATAATCATTTAAATAATCAACATACAATATGTTATTATATTATATTATATTTATTATAGAATTTTCATTTATTTATTTTCATTCATCCATTCATTCAAATAATAATTATCTTCAAATAAAACAGAACAGTACACTAGTGAAGATTTAGAAAAAAATAATTAAATACCCAAAGACTAAATAACACATGACCACAAAAAAAAAGAAAAAAAAGTATATGTATGTATTTATTTATGAATGAATGAATGAAAATGTGAATTGTGTTTGACTGTCATATGATGCCATATTTATTTTCTTTCTTTCTTTTTTCTATCTATCTATCTATCTATCTATCTATCTAAAACAATGCTCTACTGAACAAAAAAATTATAGAAAACCAAAAGGACTCAAAAGAGCCCATGTAAGTCTATTGGTTTGATTGATTGGCTCGCTCATTCATTCATTAATTTTAGTTTTACTTTACACCATAACAGTTAGAAAACTAATAGCCCACCTCTCCTCAATAAGTTGCAAAATTAGAACAAACAGTTTGTCTTGCATGACCAAGGAAGAAAAATAAAAACCTTCTCTCAAGCACCTTAATTTCTCCAAACCTAAACTGATATCTCATAATAGCTCTTTTAACAAGGTACACAAAACAAAGTTATAGCACGTTTTGTGGAAAAACTGAATCATTCCTCAATGTAGTGTTCCAGCGCACAGAGCACAGTGTAAATCAGCGATGTGGGAGAGGAAGATGTATTGCAGGTTAATGCTCTGAGTTAGATTGATCTGGCAAAGGGCATTACTTGTCTGTTCTAATCACATTAGCCGGCCATTACTCATGTGTCCATTAATTCATTACTTCATTTGTCTCCATGAATATTTAACAATGTCTTGACATCTTTATGCACTGCTTGTTCTGCCGGGCGATTAAAAAGAGCACTGTCCCTCAATAGCCACATGCTCGCTATCAAGCGATAATTCGCCTCTTGAATTTATGGATGGGTAAAGTAATGTGGGGCTGACAGCTGCATTTCTTTTTAATTCAGCAACTAAATTGAACATAAGAATGTGTTTCGCCAATTTCCCCACTGGTTAAAACAGCACTAAAAGGAATAATCTTGCATTATCTTTGTACTGGTGACAGGATGGGAAGGTGAGGATGTAGCACTGTCTTTGTCTGACACATTTGATTGGTTTCAACACCATCTACTTTGCAAAAATAATCAGACCGCTGCTTCAACCATCACCTACTCTTGACTCGAGGATATAGATGACGCTTGGTAGCTAACTAGCGCCACTGAACCACAAAGCCATAAACACTCACCAGTGTGGCAGAACCTATAAGATCCAACAACACTGAAACCTTATTTGCATGATACCATCAGCCAAACAAAAGTAGAATTTGACCATTGTTCTTTCTTGCTTGGTTTCATCTTCAGATACATTATGGGCTACAGTATCTTCTACCACATGATTTGGAGACACCATTATCATGGCTAGATGTTCTTGGACGTCCAAGTCTTCCATTGGTCAACCAGAAAGACCATACTAGAGAACAGCAAGTCTATGGTGGTGGACCAGCACCAAACCAACATAAATTCACACCAGTCTAAACTGGCCTTTTTTAGCCGAGACTGCTTCACAATTTTCCTAAAACGAGTCGCCGTCACGGCTGAATGACCTTGGAACTCTAAAATAACTCAAAATCAGCTTCGTTCAGAAGTCAGAAGTCTCCAGAGGAGCAATTTTGTCCAATTGAGCCCTCGGAGCTCCTCTGGAGCGCACAAACTGAACTTTAAATGACAACCTAGGCTGGAGCTGGCCTGGTGAGTTTTCCAGGATTGGATTAGAAAGGCTGGCTCTAATGACCAGTGCTTTGCTCGCTAACCGGTGTCCTTCACAATGCCGAGGCCTTTCAGGACCGGAGATGGTAGTCAGGGTGACCTACGTACCTGCTGTGTTTTTTGAAACCCAGACATTTTTCATCGGGGACTACGCCCCCTCTCTCCTGTTTCAAATAGCCCCCCGAAGATTATCTTGAGTTCATATCACCAATTCAAATTGCTGGATAATCAGCATCAGATCAAATAGCATTCACTCCCTTTCCGCGTTTCCTCACTGCATCATCTCAAATGGGTTCCTCGTCGATCACAATGAAATGGCCTTTTATTGTGTCTTTATTCTTCACAGTCATTATCTCTCTTCATATTCCTTTTTCCAAGAAAATATGCAATTTGCTAACATAAAGAACATGCATGTATGAGCGTGTGCGTCCTCTTTTCCTCTTTTGCTGTATTGATGAAACGCACTATCACAGTCAGCACGCCCGAGTCTTTTTCTCTTTGTCTGACTGCTTTGATGAGAACATTTGTACAAGGCCTTTGATATCAGCACACTTTTAAATGGATTTTGTGTTCCCTAGAAGACACACTGGCTGATCTGTTTGAATTAGAAAGAAATTAGACTATGTTGTGTTCATTGGAATTTCCTTCATCATAGCAGTACACCAAACACTGTGATAGATTCTACATTTTAAAAGTATGCTTTTTCATTTGCACATTTAAATCTAGTGAAGGTTTTTTATTTTATTTTTTTGGACCTCACTCAGGGTAGATTTCATTTGACACAAATGAAAATGAACCCAGAAGGTGAGAGACTCACAGTCTTCAGTGGGTTTGTAGTGTCCAAAGTCATGTCTAAATTTCACAGATTTTCTGTGAAGCCTTACATGCACTGGAAATTGATTAAAATCTATTTTTTTGTCAAACATTTGTTCAATGCTTTATCGCCTGAATGACTGACACCAAAATAGAAAGTAATACAACCCATTTACAACCCGAATTCCGGAAATGTTGGGATGTTTTTTTTTTTTTTTTACATTTGAATAAAATGAAAACTAAAATATTTTCAAATCACATGAGCCAATATTTTATTCACAATAGAACATAGAGAACATAAATGTTTAAACGGAGAAACTTTACACTTTTATCCACTAAATGAGCTCATTTCAAATTTGATGCCTGCTACAGGTCTCAAAAAATTTGGCACGGGGGCAACAAATGGCTGAAAAAGCAAGACATTTTGAAAATATTCAGCTGAGAGAACATCTAGCAACTAATTAAGTTAATTGACATCAGGTCTGTAACATGATTAGCTATAAAAGGGATGTCTTAGAGAGGCAGAGTCTCTCAGAAGTAAAGATGGGCAGAGGCTCTCCAATCTGTGAAAGAGTGCGTAAAAAGATTGTGGAATACTTTAAAAACTACGTTCCTCAACATCAAATTAAAAAGGCTTTGCAAATCCCATCATCTACAGTCAGGGCCGTCGCTAGAAATTCTGGGCCCTGTGCAATGAATTTGCTATGGGGCCCTCTCAAAATCACATTCGTTTACAATCGTAAAATGTCAAATAACGTTTGGGGTGATGGGTCATAGGGCCTTCAATTGGAGTAAATAAATTAATAAATAAAACAGGACAGAAACGTACTCGGTTACTGTCGTAACCTCGGTTCCCTGAGATACGGAACGAGTACTGCGTCTTGATAAAGACGCATATGGGAAAAAGCCTTTTTTCTCCTGAACTGAAGTCTTATTCAATCACGCAGTGAAACTGCACGACTATTGGTTCGTGCAGTGGTAAAAAAACGAACCAATGGGTCAGCAGCGGAGCTGCACGAACCTATGGCGACGATTCCCGCCAGATCCCTCCAGATCCTGCCAAAATGGGCAGGGCATCTGGCTATATAAGCGGTCGTTTCGCCATAGGATCCTCAGGTTACTTCGACTGAAGCGACGACTGAGTCGTGCAGCTACCTGGCACGGCAAAGTACGCAGTACTCGTTCCGTATCTCAGGGAACCGAGGTTACGACAGTAACCGAGTACGTTCCCTGTCGATACTCCACTCGTACTGCGTCTTGATAAAGACGCATATGGGAACTGAATTTAATCACGCCGTGCTAGGGTAGATGAACGACTGTATATACCTCCATAAGCATAAATGCCCATAGGGAAGTAAGTAGTATACTTCAGGCTAAAGCGAGCTAAACTCATACAGGTCATGCTCGGCCTGGATGATCGTTCCATATGACTCCTGTATACTCAGTTAACCGGAGTATGCAGGGTGCCAATCAGAGAGCCTGAGCGCATTGCGGTCAAGAAATCTCTGACAGGATTGTTCCCACAGCGTATGTATACAAGCTCATCTAAGCAGAGAGGACTCTGGCCTGTAAGGCCGGTATGTCCAGGTTATAAAACCTGGCAAATGTGGACGGATTGGCCCAGCCAGCCGCCGCACAAATCTCTGTAATGGACACACCGCTAGACCACGCCCATGACGAGGAGATGCCTCTAGTCGAATGGGCTCGTACTCCAATGGGGCATTGCAGGCCCAAAGAAGAGTATGCCAGCATGACAGCATCCACTATCCACTTAGAGAGTCTCTGCTTCGTGACCGGATGCCCTTTGGCGTGGTTACCAAAGCTAACAAAGAGCTGTTCCGCATGCCTAAAGGGGGCGGAATGCTCAAAGTAGATTCTCAGAGCTCTGACAGGGCATAACAAGGATAACTCCCGGTCCTCCTCAGACGGAGGAAGCGCGGAGAGCGTGATGACCTGAGCTCTGAACGGGGTTGAAAGTACCTTAGGTACGTAACCATGCCTTGGTTTCAGGATGACCTTGGAGTCGTTTAGGCCCGAATTCCAGGCAGGCAGGGCTAATAGAGAGTGCCTGCAGGTCTCCAACTCGCTTAACCGATGCTAGAGCTAGTAGCAGAGCAGTTTTCAGCGAAAGCGAGCGGAGGTTCGTAGACTGTAGCGGCTCAAAGGGAGGGCCTTTCAAGGCCCTCAGTACAGTGGGCAGATCCCATGTAGGGACAGTAAGGGGCAGAGGTCGATTCAACCTCCTGGCTCCCTTCAGAAAATGGACAACTGAGTTGTCTCTCAAAATGGGGTGCCAAGAGGTTTCTCACGAGAGGCCTTTTGGTGGGCGGTCCGGCCGTGGCGGGACTCGACCCTCTCCTCTTCCTGTCCTGCAGATCAGGAGGACGCCGGAGGCGCAGGGTCCAACGCTATCTTGGGTCGGGGGCCCTGGCGCTTCGGAGGGGGGTAGCGTCTGGCTAAGCGTGAACGCCATTGCAGCTGCTGAGTCCTAGCAGGCTGAGGGGCGGAAACGGCAGGTGCAGGTTTCACGGGCTGCTGAGTCGGCGCAGTCCTGGGGCGACTCTGAGCAGCTGCTGGGCTGGAGCGCTTGGGCAGGAAGTGTCGCATAGCCTGTGACGCCTTCTGTGCCTCTGTGAAGCGCTCAGCGAATCCTTCCACCGCAGGTCCAAAGAGGCCGCTGGGGGAAATTGAAGCATCAAGGAAGGAGACCCTGTCCGCGTCCTTGATCTCCGTCAGCGTGAGCCACAGGTGGCGCTCGAGCACTACCAGGCTGGCCATAGACCTTCCTAAGGCTTGGGCGGTAGTCTTGGTGGCTCGCAAAGCCAGGTCCGCTGCGCTTCTCAGCTCCCTGAGAGTCGCAGGCTCAGACTCATCTACGGCAGAGAGAAGCTTGGCCTGATAGACCTGGAGAACCGCCATAGAGTGGAGCGCCGAAGCCGCCTGTCCAGCTGAAGCGTAGGAGCGTCCAGCGAGCGCTGAAGTGGTCCTGCATGGCTTGGACGGGTGACTGGCCTTCGCCTTCCGGCCGATGGCAGTGGGTGGGCAGAGATGTGCAGCCACTGACTCATCCAGTTGAGGCATCCTCTCATATCCCTTTTCTTCAGCGCCGTCAATCGTAGTGAGGGTGGATGAAGCGGAAGTACGGAGGCGGGCAGAGTAAGGGGAGCGCCAAGATCTCGTGAGCTCGTCGTGAACTTCAGGGAAGAACGGCGATGGTCGTTGCTGAGGGGCCTGACGGCGCCCCGGCAGAAACCACTCATCCAGACGGCTGCGAGAGGGCTCCTCTGGTGGAGACCACTCCAAACCCAGCTCAACCGCTTTTGGGAGGACACGGAAAAGTTCAGCATCCATCCCGGCTTTGGCGGTGCTGGGTGCAGGCAAACCTGAGGGGGCGGGGTCAGTCACTGAGCCCGACAGCTCCTCAGCATCTGAAGCTGCCAGTGACATGCTGTCATCGGCCAGCTCATCGTCACTTCCCCCGAACGAGACCAGATCGCTCACGCTTGCAGAGGGACGCTGGTCAGGTTGGGAAAAAAGGACGGGAGACACCTCTCTGTGTGGCGAAAGCGAGGCACGCGGGATCTGAGCCGGCGTGAGCTCGCTCTCAACCGGGTGCTGAGAACCTCTGCCCCGCTGTTTTTTCCTCACAGGTCCCTGGGAGGAAGAAAACGGGAGGGCGCGAGGGGCGGGGTCACTCTCTGAAAAGAAAGCGATCCGCGAGCGCAGAGAGGCGAGACTGATGCTCTCGCAGTGAGAACAATCAGAGCCAGCGAGCGCGGCATCTGCATGGGATTTCCCCAAGCAGGAAACACACTCGCTGTGACCGTCATCGGCGTGCAGGGGAGACCTGCACGAGCCGCAGTAAGAACGCCGATTTGCTCTTTTAGAGACTTACGTGATAATCGCCAGATGGCGGCAGCGAACGGGACCTGAACTGCTGCGATGCTGGGGCGCGTAGAAAAGGCGGATCAGCTGAGCAGATCGAGGTCGCTGGGTCCAGCTGCGAGGCGTGTCAACGGCGAGTAGGCTTCTGGGTCAGTGTAGACGAAGTCGTCGTCGCTGAAGGAGAAGAAATCTGAGGATCCTATGGCGAAACGACCGCTTATATAGCCAGATGCCCTGCCCATTTTGGTGGGATCTGGCGGGATCTGGCGGGAATCGTCGCCATAGGTTCGTGCAGCTCCGCTGCCGACCCATTGGTTCGTTTTTTACCACTGCACGAACCAATAGTCGTGCAGTTTCACTGCGTGATTGAATAAGACTTCAGTTCAGGAGAAAAAAGGCTTTTTCCCATATGCGTCTTTATCAAGACGCAGTACGAGTGGAGTATCGACAGGGAACTATAGATATTACTGAATTCATGACAAACGCAACAAACGTAATAATGCATTTTTTTGTCACATAGAAAAGCACTTGACAGTATAGCATTGATTTTGAGCTAGACTGTTGGAAAGTTACTGCTAATAAATTCTGTCACCATTTCCTCACACTCATGTCGTTCCAAATGACTTTCTTCTGTTGAACACAAAATAAACTTTTTTTTTTTTTTGTTATCAACTGTTTTTTTTTTTTTTTACACACATAACACAACATAACATCCAAAATATAACAAAACAAAACAACATGCACATACTCAACATCTCAAGGTCCAATCAAAAGGGAGGGAGAGAGGGAAGGACAACAAAAACACAAGAGTCACTCCTTTATACAATCACGTATATTAAACAAAAAACACTGCCAAGCATCAATGGTCGAGGGCCTGGCCCCACCAACTCGCGCCGTTGTACATTCACATGACACTATTTGCAGGAGGCTTCGGATCCAATATGTTTTTCTACACATGTGTGGTGTAAACCAGTTCTGGATTATTGTCTTCTTCACAGCTGTAAAACCAGCAAACAACATTCTCTTTTGCATTGAACTTATACAGAGACCAGAATCATCATTAAGAAGACACAAACTTGGGTTAACAGACCAATCAATTCGCAGTAATGATGACAAAACCAGGTTTACATGTGTCCATAGACTGATGACGACAGGACAAAATAAACTATTGAAAGTGCTGTGACATACGACCAAATATGGTGACCCATACTCGGAATTTGTGCTCTGCATTTAACCCATCCAAAACGCATACACACACCCGGAGCAGTGGGCAGCCATTTATGCGGCGGCGCCCAGGGAGCAGTTGGGGGTTCAGAGCCTTGCTCAAGGGCACCTCAGTCGTGGTATTGAGGATGGAGAGATCGCTGTACATTCACTCCCCCCACCTACAATTCCTGCCGGCCCGAGACTCAAACTCACAACCTTTCGATTACGAGTCCGACTCTCTAACCATTAGGCCACGACTTCCCTTATTGTAGAATGTTACCAAACCATTTTGGTTATCCTTGATTTCTACTGTATGGACAAAAAAATTCTTGAATTTCTCAAATTATGTTCCACAGAAGAAAGAAATTCATACAGGTTTGGAATGACATGATGTTGAGTAAATGATGATAATTTTCATTTTTGGGTGAATCTCCCTTTAAGAACTTTATTATTTGTAAAGAAGAAGCACCTCATTTATATAAGACATTTTAAAAGATATTTAAGATATTATTTATAAGATATTTATCTTTAATTAGGCCCTTATTGAATTAACATTTTACTTCAATTAAAATTCATTAGAACTAAACATCTAAAAAGAAAGAAGTATCCAGAGTTTAACTGACTAGTATTAGTAGGATGGTGGTCACAAGAAGTAAAACCATGGTCCTCATTACCATGGTTATATGGATTTTAAAATAAGTAGCCTAATAGGCTAATAAACTATAAAATTTGTAAAATTGTAAAAACATTTTTTAGTAAAATTTTACATTTTAGTATAGTAAAACTATATAAATATATATATATATATATATATATATATATATATATATATATATATATATATATATATATATATATAAACATGAAGAAAGTACAAAACAGCTTCTATGAAATTAGAATAGCATATTCCCCAATATGCAATAACAGTAACATAATAAATACATTTCTGCCAACACATAGGCTATTTATACAGTGTTAACAACTTCATGTTAAATTACTAGGTGCTGAATTGACAAGCCTATTAGCGTTTTCCAATATACCTCATTGTCATGGCTGTTTTCAGCCAGCATCACTAACCTTTCTCATATCACACGACTGTATAACAATTCTGTGTCACATCTGAATGGATCAAGCGACTTGCGCTGTTTATCTCGAATCGTGGCAGATGCGCGGCGCTGTGCGGAAGACTGATCCCGCTCTGCATTGACGCGCGGCTGGCGGATGCATCGGGGAACGCTGCTTCGTGCTTTTGGAGTATTTGCTTTATGCGGTATCGCATGTGCTGTAATTTAAAAACAGC
Organism: Aspiorhynchus laticeps; assembly: GCA_023376895.1. NCBI lineage: Eukaryota > Metazoa > Chordata > Actinopteri > Cypriniformes > Cyprinidae > Aspiorhynchus > Aspiorhynchus laticeps. Next base: position 1,445 of record JALXFT010003373.1, on the reverse strand, counting down.
GCCTAATATCGGGGAGGTCTCCTTCGTTTTGGCGTTCGGCCCACTATTTGAATGGAATGTCCTGGTGTTCCCGATGGCCAGTAGGCAATCGCGGGCCCCCCAGACCTCTGGGCCCTATGCACTCTGTCACCCTTTTCCCCCCACTAGCAACGCCCCTGTCTACAGTGCATAGCATCATCTGTGCGTAAGGGTCGAGGCCGAAAACCTTTGTTGGATGCCTGTGGTCTTCAGGCCCTCAGACGACACTGCATCACTCATCGGCATGATTCTGTCATTGACATTGCTAAATGGGCCCAGAAATACTTCCAGAAACCACTGTCAGTAAACACAATCCGCCGTGCCATCTGCAGATGCCAACTAAAGCTCTATCATGCAAAAAAAGGAAGCCATATGTGAACATGGTTCAGAAGCGTCGTCGTGTCCTGTGGGCCAAGGCTCATTTAAAATGGACTGTTTCAAAGTGGAAAAGTGTTCTATGTATGGTCAGACGAGTCCAAATTTGACATTCTTGTTGGAAATCACAGACGCCGTGTCCTCCGGGCTAAAGAGAAGGGAGACCTTCCAGCGTGTTATCAGCGTTCAGTTCAAAAGCCAGCATCTCTGATGGTATGGAGGTGCATAAGTACATACAGTATGGGCGGCTTGCATATTTTGGAAGGCACTATGAATGCTGAAAGGTATATAAAGGTTTTAGAGCAACATATGCTCCCCTCCAGACGACGTCTATTTCATGGAAGGCCTTGTGTATTTCAGCAGGACAAAACCACATACTGCAGCTATTACAACAGCATGGATTCGTAGTAGAAGAGTCCGGGTGCTGAATTGGCGTGCCTGCAGTCCAGATATTTCACCTATAGAGAACATTTGGCGCATCATTAAAATAAAAATATGTCAAAGACGACCACAAACTCTTCAGCAGCTGGAAACCTATATCAGGCAAGAATGGGACCAAATTCCAACACCAAAACTTCAGAAACTCATAACCTAGATGCCCAGACGTCTTCAAACTGTTTTGAAAAGAAGAGGAGATGCTACACCATGGTAAACATGCCCCCGTCCCAACTGTTTTGAGACCTGTACCAGGCATCAAATTTGAAATGAGCTCATTTTGTGCATAAAATTGTACAATTTCTCAGTTTAAACATTTGTTATATTATCTATGTTCTATTGTGAATAAAATCTTGGCTCATGTGATTTGAAATTATTTTAGTTTTCATTTTATTAAAAAAAAAAAAAAAACATACATTAACGTACATTAATACATTACACCTCACCATTAATACATACATTACGTTTCATTTTATTTCTAAATACAGAAATCATGATTAATCATGATTAGTGTCAACCCTACTGTTTTTTACAACATCTAACATTCATCTAATAGTGATCAACCTACCTGGTCTCATGGCATAAACGTACCTGGGTGCACTTTTTAGCGATACGCG
>JALXFT010002944.1:0-19999 GCA_023376895.1 Aspiorhynchus laticeps | reverse complement strand
AAATACGTACCAATAAGTACATGTCACTGCAGTTTCCAAAAGAAATGAACACTAGAGGCAGGAAAACTCTTGACGCCTTTTATTCCTTTTCACACAAATTTACAGAGTTTCGATTAATAAAGCATAATTTTCGCACAATTACTTGAAGAATATCATGTTATGACTTCAAAACAATATTAATATGCAGGGAAATTTAAAAACTGATGCTTTTGAACGTTAGCATCACACATATCCAGCTTCATATCTATGGGTTTTCATAGATGGTAGGTTTGTTCGGTAGCTCACGGAGTACAGAGACGTACTTGAGAGGTGAAGAGCTCTGGTTCGAATCCCGTGTAAGCACGGTTAGATGAAACAGTTCAAATCTGCATATAAGGAAGTTCAAATAGCATGGTTGCATCAACAACTGTGTTTTTATATCAGTTTTGCATTTGTCAACACTATCAGGTAGGTTTAGGGTTGGGTTTGGTGTAGGGCATATTTCCAACATGATAGAGCATTCATTTTTAATGACGGTCCCTGGATATTTGAATTCTGAACCGCCGCAATACGTACCTGAAGCAACTTAATAAAAACACAGCAATACATACCTATATCAACGTAATAAAAACATGCCAGGGTTTACGTATTGAACCCGTGTTTTAGCGCCACTCAATTGACATTTCTCTTTGAAACTGCGGCGAAACGTGCAGTAAGGTACGTAAAAACTGTCTCGCTAAAAAGTGCACCCAGGTACATTTATGCCATGAGACCAGGTTGTGATCAACATATTAGTTATGTTGACAATTAATAAATTTAATCATATTTAAATAAACTATTAAAATAATTGCAGTTACAATTGTAATTCATTATAAAAAATGGACATTAAACATGAAAACATGTACTGTATGTATGTATTTATTTATTTAGGGATTCCTCTCAGGAGGATTTCATCATATTTTGAAGTCACCTCTGGTCTAAGACATGACCAAATTATTAGAGAGATAGTTAATCCAAACATAAAATAAATACAACGTTGTTCTCTTTTATTCATTGTCATGTCATTCCAAAACTTTATGACTTTCTTTCTCCTGTGGATAATTTTTTTTCATACAGTGGAAGCCAACAGTCACCAAAATGGCTAAGCTTCAAACATTTATCAAAATATCTTGTTTTGTGTTCCTCGGAAGAAAGAAATGCATACAGGTTTGGACTGACATGAGGGTGAGTAGACGATGACAGAATTTTCATTTCTCTTAAACCCATTCGGCAATTTTTAAATTGATTACTGTATTTAAGCTCACATTTCCACTTGACTCCTCAGTTAAAGATCCAGCAGATCCAGTGATGAGTTAGTGAGCAGTCAAGGCTGTTCTGTCTGTTCTGGTCTGCTCAGCACATTTGAGACATGTTTTGCATTCTGCTGGGCCTTTTGAAATCGAGCCAATGAGATGGAAAGCCTTGTTCCTGAGCATGTTTCAGGCATTGAACAGCCATCCCTACTGCAGGATGTTTTCATTCTGATGACTCTGTCAGAGAAGAAGGGTCAAGTTTGGGTCATGAATTGGAGACCCAAAAAAAGACAGATGGGCTCTTTTAAGATGGTCATCTTCTACATGGACATATTTGCATACATTAGAGTACGTTAACTGAGTACTAAAGATATGCATTTAATATTCATCTTTGGACTTAGACATGGCTGTGTTTATTTTATGCAATGGAGGTGCTTATTTTATGCAAAAACAATGAACTAAATTGAACAGTCTAAGATCAAAGACACTGGTTCACTCACACCTTTGACATCACAAACGTCACTTTCACACACTGTCCTGGTCGACATATGTTCCGACACATTCGGTTGCAGCTCAAGCATTTCTCTTTCAAAGGCAGGAACCAATGAAGCGGGGCATTTGTGTGTGGGGGGGCAGCGATTCAGGGTGCACCCTCCCGGACGTTATGGTGTTATTTTAACATAGGGAGATGCAATTGTGTGGAACAAGTCCGCTTTTTTTCCAGCGGGTCAAACCGAGGACAGCCCCCACAACAGCCATCCGATCCCTGGCCGGCCTCCAGAGGTAGCCCTGGTCTGAGACCTTTTTGAAGTTCCACCTGCTGAGAGAACTTCACTCAAGAATCATTGTTGGACTCCTCCCTCAAGGCCGGCGGGTTCAGGAGCCAGGGGCCACTGTGTGTTAAAGTCAACAACACAGAATCAGGGAAGTCTTTGTGCTTGGGAGCTTTTTTTTAAGCTTGATTTTGAAGCTGACCTTTGGCAGGTCAACACTACAGCTCCACATTCAGGACAGTGACCCTAGTGAGAGCGACTGTTTTCTACCATTTTTTGTTTTTCTTCACCATTTGAGTAACCTGGTTTGGCTACCAGTGAACATTTATGAGTCAGTGACTTATTTCACAGCTTAAAATGTCAAACCTGTTACGTTAAGAATTAATTATTGAAAAGCACTTTCATGATCTTAAAGCAACACAATGTAACTTTTGTCTCTCTATCTCTATCTTCATGTGGAAGAACATTGTGTTGGTTGTGCTTCGACTCTGCATGGATGAATGTGGTTTGGAAATCTAAAAAAGGTGTCATTGGGGCGGTTAAGTCTTATGCTGTTGTTTTGAGTAATTGGAAACATTGAGGCTTTTAAATGAATGACGTACAAAAGTTTACAAGTTGTCGGCTCTGAGCCTCAGACCTGAAAGGCAACCAAAGCACAGGCTCAAGAGATAATCAGTTTAGATGAAAAGGGTCTTAAGTTGACTAATTAGACAGCTGAAGATGTTGTTTATTTGGCAACCCATTAGATTTATAATTGATGCTAAATTGGTCAGTCCTTGCAAATAAAATCCAGACCAGTTCTACAACAACCCAAAATTAAATGGCCCTTTACAATAGCTAAAAGTCCCTTTTAAGGAAAGTCTATTCACTTGGCGTCCATATTTGCAGTGCCTCCAGGCAGTTATTTTGGGCATGCAAGTCCTGTCTAATTGAATAGGGAGATCATGAAACCTCAAAAACTGCTTGTTACACTTGCATTTAAATAACTTTTTGGTAACACTTTAGTTTAGGGACCCGTTCTCATTATAATCTAGTTGCTGATTAGCGTGCATATTACTAGCATATTGGCTGTTTATTAGTACTTCTAAAGCACTTATTCTGCTATTCTGTTATTCTGCTTTTTACTATTAATAAGCAGCAAATTAGGAGTTTATTAAGGCAAAAGTTGTTGTTAATAGTTAGTTAGTAGTGGGAATTGGCCCCCAAACAAAGGTGTGACCAACATTTCAAATTAGCAACAAAATCTGATATGAACTATCCTATAAATGTAGTTTCTTATGTTCAAATAGCATTTAAAAGCTTGTATTTCAGGCTGGTCCAGCCAATGCGCATGTACAGTCCTAAGACCAATTGGCCATTGGCTCGTATTTAGAAGGCAGGACTTATTTTGTTATATTGTGCATTGCACTTTCTCCCATACTGTATATGCGTGCACTGTCTTGGTATTTCTAAAGTCTTTGACTCACGCTACTGTTAGAGAGCTACATGGTTATCTATTAGTTAAATAAAGTATTTTACCTGTTGAGGAAGGAAGAATCCATTACTGGATTTGTTTGTAAAATCTTTTAAATCTCCCCATCTCTAAATAAACCAGATTTTGATTTTATTATGGACTATGTTGCTTTCCCTTTTTTTGCATGGTTCATGGTCACTATACTATTAGTACCAAACTCTAATTAATTTGCAACTACATGTCAACTAACTCTCATTACACTATTAGTAGACTGTTAGGTTAGGTTTGGTGTAACAAGAATACGTTGGCATTTATTTGTGAAGTTACTTAGTAGATTATGGTTTGATAAGTGATAAGCAAGCATTCGTTTCATAGATTGACCTCTAGCTGACATGTATACTAAACAACGGTTAGACTATATTTTAAGATGTTCTTGCTACAGTATGGTTACACAAATGAGTACTATTAATTAACAACATGTATCTATAGGTTTCGGGTTAGTTGCTTGTAATATACTGTTTGTTACTACTATAGTTATTTAACGTGTAACAAGGACACTGTAAAACAGAGTTACCTAAATAACTAATAACTAGTGAAAAAAAATTTTTGTAGAAACATCACTATACAAATCTATTTCTAATTACCACCTATAGTGCCATGACACTGACAAAGCTAATCATGTATAATTAACTGTCAAACTGTCAACCTTTGAATTCATAGTTAATTATGAATATGTTTAAATTTAATTTGTGATGGCACAATGTAATTTAGTAGCAGTTTATTTATCTATAGAATATTTGAAGATTTAAATGATCTAAAAAAAACTAATGGAAAATAACCACTTTTGTAGAGTTATACTTGTTTTTCAGCTACATAATATAAATTCAATTTTTTGAATACTGAAACATTGGTATTTGTAGAAATACATTACATGTTTCCAATAAATATATTTTAGAGTGACCACAAATACAAGGATAGATATAACTGTAAAACAATCAACTGTGATACTGAAAAGTTAAAACTCAATTTATACTGAATTAACCTGAGGTAATAAAAAAAAATAAAAAAAATGAAATCTTAAACTCATAGAAAACTTTTAAGACCTCTTTTGTAAAAAGTTTTAACTTGCTCAACAATCTAAAAAAACATACCCTTTTCGAAATGGAAAAGGCATCCGCTTCACTCAATGACCCCCGTATATTATGAGGGCAACAGTGTGTTTGGTATGATTGGTCTGACTGCACTGTGCTTTATTTCCTGTTTCTTGTTTGAAGGAGTCATCTATCAAATCCAAACAGACAACAGAATTTGGCCCCATGCTGAATCCCTGAGAAGAGGAAGCCATCGCTCATGACAAACACACAGTAACATTCATTCAACGTGTGTTAAAACCTAACATTTCTGAGTGAGTGTGTGTGTGTAAGTATGTTCTCGGCTGAGGTATTCATTTTCTCTCATTCTCTTTGATGGCATGTACTGGACTTCCAGCCCCCCTGTTACGCAGTCTCCCGTGGTGGGGTCAACTCCAGCAGGCCACAAAGTCTCTTAGTCTCCACGTCGTTCTCTCTCACGGCGCTCTGGGCGAGTTCGGGCTTGTACCGCCGCCAGCCCGAGGTCCCGTCTCTTTTCTCTTTAGCTCACGCTCGTGTCTTGACTCTAATGGCTCTCTTGGCACGCTGGAAGCGCTGAGGTGGAACATGTTTAGCCCCTTGCTGTTCTCAGGTTGGACGAAGACAGGACACACTCTTTTAGGAGTGCCCCCCCTCCCCCCCCCTGTTATCCATCTCTCTCATCTAGCCCTGTTTATCCATGTGACATGGGACCGGGGCCGCCGGTGTATGTGTTTACGGCTTTGCCCGTGTTTCCTCTTGATACTGGGAGCCAAACACATAAGGGCATTGCTTTAACACCTCAGTGCAGCACTACAGGCAAATTGAACCATCTGCTTTTGTTTTCTTTATTTTTATATTTTAGCATCCATTTCAGGCAGGCAAATGTTGATGTTATGGAAAAAGAATAGAGTGAAATGCTGAATGCTGTCCATTAAGTCTGAGATGAGATGTGGAAGTAATGGAGAGGTTTTCCCTCTCTCGGGGGCGACTGACGGGAGATGTGAGGTGAATACATGTGAAATGCAGCGACTGCGAGAGAAACGGGGGTAATGAACATTGCCATGGGCAGTTAGGTCAAGATGTGAGGGAAACGATGTCAATTAAGGTGGGTAGAATGACTTTTAAACAATCTAATTTACAGCCTGGACAAGTGGAGGGAAATGTGAAGCTCGTGAAGCATGGCAAAAGAAGAACGGTCATTTGGAGGTAAAAGTCAAACACCAACGGTTTGTTTATGGAAATGCAGAGTAGTGTGGAAATCAACTTATGGAGGATGTTAAAATGTTGCTTTATTCTGGAAAAAGGGTATTAAAGACCCTGAAAGTGCTTAGTTTTCTTTCTTGTGTTGACATAATTCCTATTGAAACAGGAAGAAAATGTTGGTCATATCAAAGGGTGTCTCCTATTTTTTTAGATAACTGATAGACTTTAGTTTACGTCACAGCCATAAGCCATGATTTTCTATTTGCTGTTGCTAGTCAGTGACAGATATGGAGGTCTGCAATATCTAAAGATTGCTTTTCGTTAGCATTCCCATTCATCTTCGTCTTTATCTTCCAAAATCTTAAGAAAGAAGTAAATTCTTAAGATAAATTCTAAAAAGTTTATCAGAATGTGTCTCACTGTAAAAAGTGGTAACGTAAATGTAAGAGACATTTCTACCTGATTTAACCCATTTATTTCTCCCTCTCTCTCTTTGTTGCAATAATATTTGTTTTCTTAAGTGCAACACTTTTAATGGATGATGTTTTTGTTATATATTCAATCAACATTACTGCATTGTCTTTTTTTCCTATCTTGTCTATTCTGCTGTAATGTCTAAAGTTCTCCTTGGGGATAAAAAGAAAAAAAAAGTTTTGCTGGTATAATTTTTGACTCGAATAAAGCCAGTTAATTTAGATATTACCTCTCTTTTGTATTGCTTAAAAGGACACAAACCTCCTTATACATATCTTAATATAGCTTAACCACAGAAAAGTATCTTAACCAAAGTGTTACGGGTTTGGAACGACATGAGGGTGACTAAATTAAGACATGATTGGCATATAAGTTAGTCTCAACCTCAGATGACGCCCACAGACCATTGGCTGAAAGTCTGATGCGTATGGCACACAAAATTGGAAACACTTCAGGAGTTTCAACATCCTCATCTGATTGGTTGAATTTTACAGAATTTCCTGTAGATGTGTGCGCCACGTTCTTTAATAATCCTTCTGGAAAACAAAGATGCCGTGGCGCCAAACCTTCTCACGAAAGAAGAAATCTGTCATGTTTTCAACTGTGACAATGAGCGCTTATCAAGATCAACTAAACGCTAGATTTTAAAAAGTAAATTAAATATGTAAAGTTCGCAGCATAGACTCTTTAAAATACATCCAAGAGTTTTACACACCGGTCTGTTATTGAGGGGACATTTCCACGTCTCTAAACATGACGCGGCACAAAACGATATGTGATTGGTTGCTTATGGCCTCTTGGGTGGGCCTTGACCGTTCAATGCGGTCGAGGTTTCCAGACCTTCTGCCGTCAGTCTACATAAAAACTCACTTCAGAATAAAAACCACAAAACCCCAGTGATTTTATGTTGAACTATTTTCATTTACCTGTTCAGGCACAAATGGTACAGTTTTTTTATAACTGGAGCCTCTTTTGCTGTAATTAGTTTCCAGCATCTGTTAAACTTTTGAAGTGTATTTGTTATTCAGATTTAGCTCCTCAGTGCAAATGAGCAATTTTTAAAAGGTCATGGTTATTTGTGGTCACGCTGCTTTTCACAAAACAGATGGAGACCATCTGAGTCAACATTTTTCAATTATAAAAGGAACACAAACAAACAACGTGGGTAGGACATATATACTCACACATTCATACAATATGCAAACACTGTGTTTTACACACGCAAGGCTGGAAAAGCATAAATAATAACTTTCTTTAGTCTGTGAAAGTGCTTTTATTAGTTGAAGCTTTACTGTTGCTGTGTCCAAGAAAGAAAAGAGGATTGATAGTGATGAGTGATGGCCTACTGCAACACAACAAGTTGCTTTCGACTTATAAACATGACATTATTGCAATAATCTGTAGAATGTGTAATTAGATCAAAATCTACAAAATGTGTTTGTATTTAGTAAATGTTAATTATAAACTGATGTCTGATTACAGGTGCATCTCAATAAATTAGAATGTCATGGAAAAGTTCATTTGTTTCAGTAATTCAACTCAAATTGTGAAACCAGTGTATTAAATAAATTAAATGCACACAGACTGAAGTAGTTTAAGTCTTTGGTTCTTTTAATTGTGATGATTTAGGCTCACATTTAACAAAAACCCACCAATTCACTATCTCAACAAATTAGAATACTTCATAAGACCAATAAAAAAATCATTTTTAGTGAATAGTTGGCCTTCTGGAAAGTATGTTAATTTACTGTATATGTACTCAATACTTGGTAGGGGCTCCTTTTGCTTTAATTACTGCCTCAATTCGGCGTGGCATGGAGGTGATCAGTTTGTGGCACTGCTGAGGTGGTATGGAAGCCCAGGTTTCTTTGACAGTGGCCTTCAGGTCATCTGCATTGTTGGGTCTGGTGTCTCTCATCTTCCTCTTGACAATACCCCATAGATTCTCTATGGGGTTCAGGTCAGGCGAGTTTGCTGGTCAATCAAGCACAGTAACACCATGATAATTGAACCAGCTTTTGGTACCTTTGGCAGTGTGGGCAGGTGCCAAGTCCTGCTGGAAAATGAAATCAGCATCTCCATAAAGCTTGTCAGCAGAAGGAAGCATGAAGTGCTCTAAAATTTCCTGGTAGATGGCTGCGTTGACTGTGGACTTCAGAAAACACAGTGGACCAACACCCAAATCATCACCAGTGTTGTGCACGTTACTTTAAAAAAGTAATTAGTTATAGTTACTAGTTACTTCTCACAAATAGTAACTGAGTTAGTAACTGAGTTACATCATTATAAAAGTAACTAATTACCAGGGAAAGTAACTATTGCGTTACTTTAAAAAAAAAAAAAAAGAAAAAAAAAAGTCAAATAACTTGGATGCCCCGATATTAAATGTTAAATTAATGAAATGGACACTAAATAGAATCAATTATTATTATAAAACATTGTACATTAGTCGACACTATTTATCTACTGACACTTAGCATCAGTTAGTCAAGCATTATAATATGATATTATGATAATTTAGCATTATATGATGATATAACTTTAGTAATTAGAATAACCAAGTATGAATTCATATTTGTCATGTTGACTGAACTTAGGACTGGTGGTGGTGCTTAAGATATTGTTTGTCATTTAGTGTTTCTATAAAAAAAGGGGAAATAATTGATAAGATAACAAAACTACTACGAATTATACCACTAATAACAATATAAAACGCACTAAGGATAAAGGAGCTGCTGGGTCATGAATATTAATCAGGTTGTCTGCGTTCGCTCGAATTGATTCGCTGAAATCAAAACAGGGATGATAATAGGTGAGCGCCGGCCAATGAGATTGTCGTTTGCGCATTAGCTCCGCCCACTACCAGAGAACCCGGCAGTTCTTAAAAGCTGAAGAATTCCAAAGGAACTCCGTTATTTTGACACGAAAACACAACAAAGAATATCATTTACATGTAGCGCGTCAGTTCTGCATGTTATGAAAGACTCTCTCGCTCTGTATCTTTCTTTGCGCGCGCGCGTGTGTGTGTGTGTGTGTGTGAGAGAGAGACAAAGCTACGGCGAGCCGTGCGCTTCACACGGTACGTCAAATACAGCTACACTGCGCATCCATTCAGATGAACTGAAAAATAAAATGATAATAATATTATAATAAATTATAGTAACGCCGCATTTTATTGTCAGTAACGGTAACAGCGTTGTAACAGGGGAAACAGTAATTAGTTTGATTACTTATTAATGAAAACAATAACGCCGTTAGTAACGCCGTTTATTTATAACGCCGTTATTCCCATCACTGATCATCACTGACTGTGGAAACTTCACACTGGACTTCAAGCAACATGGATTCTGTGCCTCTCCACTCTTCCTCCAGACTCTGGGACCTTGATTTCCAAATGAAATGCAAAATTTACTTTCATCTGAAAAGAGGACTTTGGACCACTGAGCAACAGTACAGTTCTTTTTCTCCACAGCCCAGGTAAGATGCTTCTGACGTTGTCTCTGGTTCAGAAGTGGCTTGGTAGCCCTTTTCCTGAAGACGTCTGAGCATGGTGACTCTTGATGCACTGACTCCAGCTTCAGTCCACTCCTTGTGAAGCTCTCACAAGTGTTTGAATCAGCTTTGCTTGACTGTATTCTCAAGCTTGCAGTCATCCCTGTTGCTTGTGCAACTTTTCCTACCCAAATTCTTCCTTCCAGTCAACTTTGCATTCAATATGCTTTGATACAGCACTCTGTAAACAGCCACACCTTTCAGTAATGACCCTCTGTGACTTACCCTCTTTGTGGAGGGTGTCAATGTTCATCTTCTGGATCATTGCCAAGTCAGCAGTCTTCTCCATTATTGTGGTTTCAAAGAACAAGAGATACCCAGAATTTATACTGTATGGATGGTCATTTATTGAAACTCAAATGTAAATATTCTAATATTTTAAGATACAGATTTTTGACTTTCATGAGCTGTAAGCTCTAATCATCAAAATTAAAACAAAAAAAAACGTTTGAAATGTTTTACTTTACATGCAATGAATCTAAAATATATGAAAGTTTCACTTTTTGAAATAACTTACAAGAAAAAAAATACTTTTTCACGACATTCTAATTTATTGAGATGCACCTTTGTATAACACGTACTGGGACTCATGAAATTCACTTTTATCCACTGATGGCGAGTCGTAGTTGAGAACCCATGAACAGTTTTATTGTTAAATATGAGTAGGAAAATATGACTAAACAAGACACACCAGAAAGTAATCAAGACAATGAACCAATCACAATAAGACACATGAAGCAAAGGAAGCACATGGCAATTTCATACGAGGGGCACAGGGAATCACGACAAAACAAGAAACATGAGCCGTGTTCACACCATGTCTTAATTACCGTAATTCTGAGATTTAAACACGTGACGTTCCTTGGAGGTAGCTCCTAAGTAGCACCTATATGTGACCCTGGATCACAAAACCAGTCATAAGTAGTACAGGTATATTTGTAGCAATAGCCAAAAATACATTGTATGGGTCAAAATTGTAGATTTTTCTTTTATGCCAAAAAAATCATTAGGATATTAAGATATTTTGTAAATGTCCTACTGTAATCAAAACTTAATTTTTGATCAGTAATATGCGTTGCTAAGGACTTTATTTGGACAACTTTAAAGATGATTTTCTCCTTTTTTTTTTGCATCCTCAGATTCCAGATTTTCAAATAGTTGTATCTCGGCCAAATATTGTCCTATTCTAACAAACCATACATCAATGGAAACCTTATTTGTTCAGCTTTCATGTGATGTATAAATATATTTTTTTATGACTGGTTTTGTGGTCCAGGGTCACATATGAATCTGTGGCAGTCAGGAGGTACAGCGGTCCTGTGGTACAAGCCATAACTCTCAGAACATTCTGAGCTTACAGTTGTAATCACGAGTCGAGTTCTGGAGCACATGAGTGCTTTGGCGTTGATAGTCTTGCCATAAAAAAGCATAATTCAGGGTACAAGTAGAACGTCACATGTTGTCATCCTAGAATTATGTTAATTATGACATGGCATGAATGCAGCTATGATGACTATGACAAACTTTAAAATAAAAGACATGATAACATGAATTTAAAAAATTGCATAAAGGTTGCATAAAAGGTTTAGACTAGTCTTAAAAGTTAGTCATCTGATTTTGTTCTTTAAGACTGGTCAAAATTGTTAAAATTCGGTTACATAAAAACGTACATTAGTCTAAGCTGAATCCAAATATAAGACTGATCACACCTTGGTTAACTGCTAGTTGGTCAAACTAGTTCTTAAGACGCTGTCTTAACATAGAGGCTAAGTTTATGCAACAGGCCCCAGATGTGACAAAATGTTGTTGTTTTTTACATAAATTGAGAGCAGCAAATTATTTACTCTTACAAAAAATAAGTCAACGAGTATTTTCCAAGTATATTTTATGCAGTAAGTATGCTAAAAAAAACTATTTTCTTATAATATACTTGCTTGGAATTAAATTGGCTCACTTTTTAGATTATAAAAAAATAAAAATAAAAATGAAGTGCACTTTAAGTGTAATACTAAACTTTGAGTACTATTCCAATCTATTTTTTTTTTCTTTTGTATTCTAACTATTCTGTGAACTATACTGCAAGTGAACTTAAAGATTTACTGTGAATTTACTAGCTAGCCTATATACTTCTATCTAACTGCTTAGTTTATGAAAGTAAACTTTGACATATACTCTCATTAAACTACTAGATTAATAGTTTTTATATTATAGTAATACCTGTAAGTTTTCTTTAGGTGAACTCTAAATCATAACACTAGTTTATTATTTATATATTATTTGTGCACTTCAATAATACTACTAAGTTTTATACTTTTTATACTTGAAATTGACTGTATCTTTAGCTACTTTAATAGACTTAATCTTAACCCCTGTGTACACTAACTGTGGATTTATGCCAGTGGTTTATTTATTAGACAAATACTTTTTTTTTTGTTTTGTGATGAGATTTAAAATTATATTTTTTTGTAATGGTTTACAATAAAAGCCAGTACCCTATGACACACTCCTGTTACAATACTGTTACACCTTGTAAAAAATCTCAATAATATCAGCCAAATCTGTTTTTGTGTAGTTTAACTGCACTGCATGCATAAACACATGCATGTGTCACAAGGCAGTTTTTAGAAAGTATTGCATGATACATAACCAGTTATGTGAATATATACAGTTAAACACATGAGATCTGCCTCATATTCCATCATGCAACACTAGTCCAGCACCCCCACACGCCATGTATGCTATGAACATATGGTAAAATGCTGCAGTCATCCTGCATATGGTCACCCATGAGATTCATGCACTCTTTGCCTTTCTCTGCAAGACTGGTGCAAAGTAAAACCAGCAAAAAATAAACAGTCAAAAGAGAGAGGTGAGAAAAAAAAATCAACCTTTCATACAATAACAAGCCATGTCAGCCATTTTGAGTGACAAATCAGCATGGTGCATGGCACAGGTTTCCCGAACGGTGGAGGAAGGATCTGACAGCCGTTTGAAAACGTCCTCAGAGAACGGCTTCCTCTCTCGCTCCCCCACTCGTAGGGTGCTGGGCCGCCATGGCCCCTCACAAAGGGAGAAGACATTATGTTCTGTTCCAGTCCTCTGTCAGAGCGCAGAGTGCTGATTTAGACATAACGAACAGAGACACAGATGCTGGAGTCAAGCTCTTCCTGTGTATGACAGAAGGAGGAGCAGAACGCCGAGCAGCCAGGCCGGAGCTGACGCTGGGAGATACTCAGACCTGCCCACGATCTGCGCGCACTGGCATGAGCATAAGCACACAACACGCATCGTATGTTTTTGAAAAAATTCAAACATACCGAGAAAAAAAAAAAAAGTTAGTAGTCCATATGATACATAAATCCACAAACGTCTACATATTCAAATACCATTTAGAGAGAAGTTTGGTGATGCTAGATGGTACTTTTATGGAACACAATCAGTTATTATTATTATTGTATTATTAATACATTTTAATAACAGTAAAATCCTTAAAAAATTGAAATATACAAACTAAAGTTAGGAAATAGTCTAATATATAATTTATCATTTTATAATATACAATTTTATACACACTACTAATAAAAATATACACTACTAAAAAAATGTGGTCTGTAAGAATTTTATTTTAAAGAAATACTTTTATTCAGCAATTTAATTGATCAAAAGTGTCAGAAGACATTTATGTTACAAAAGTTATTCATAATGTTTCATATAATATTTCAAATAAATGCTGTTTTTTATAAACTTGCATGGTTTCCACATAAGTAAGTAAATAAATAAATAATAAGCAAGCAAGCAGCACAATGGTTTTCAACATTGATAATAATAAGAAATATTTATTAGCAGTTTAAGGGCAGTTAATTAGTATATTAACACACTGAAGACAGGAGTAATGGCTGCCAAAAAATCAGCATTGCACCACAGGAATACATTACATTTTAAAATATATTAAAATTTACAATCTTTTTTTCTATTGCAATAATATTTCACAATATTACTGATTTTCACTGTATTTGTTTAATCAAACAAATGCAGCCTTGCTAAGCATAAAAGTCATCTTCTTTGATAAGCAGTACAAAGTCTTGTCTTGATGATCTCAAAACTTCTGAACTGCTTATTAGTGTTTTATTTAAATTACTTATATTAGTGTTTTTTATTATATATTATATTTTTATACTCACCCCACATTATATTGGTAAACAACATTAAATGCAAGCACTTAAACATAAGAGGATAGATCAAGACATACATTTTGTTACATTAATTCACAGGATGTGTAATCCATGGCATTTTACCTTACATTTCACCATGATATTTTCATGGTATGAGTTATTATAAAAATACAATGATGGAAAAAAAGGGTACTTCTTTGTAAGTGCGTGCACTCAGAAGCACATGTGCACACACACATTCAACTCATGTTAGAAAAAGTAGCATGAAGCAACTACACACACCACAGACAGACATGCATGAAAATACATATACACAACACACAGACAAGTATGTTCCATCTCACGTTAACTGATTCATGCAGCTCAGAAACACTGTTAAAACATTTACAAACCCATGACGACTCAATCTTGAGACTGGTTACTCATTGCTGCTATAGCTGGTATCAGAAGCGCACTGAGAAACACTGTGAATAGTACCTCAGAAATAACTGTAACAAGCATCCCCCAGAGGACTCACTCTTATTTAACTGCTAAATTGACCCGAATGTCATCTGGCGTCTCAGAGGGAATCGCTCTCCATTTCTGAACGCCGCACACATGCTTGTAGCTGCTTTGCTCTTCACAACATCTGCGGCTGATGCAGCAGAGCAAGTTTAGCTCCACCACCCAGTGAGAGGCACATAGACCCCATCAGTAAATCTAACGGCTTACCACCATCAGAAAGACAAGTTACTTACAGTCAGGCCAACTGTGTGTGTAGCGACCGTGTGTCTGCGTGAGAATGTCACAGCCAAAGAATGCATGACTCAGATCTTGACAATCCAAAAAGTAATTGAGATGTCACATCAACATACCAATTATGACCATAAAACATCTGTGAGATGGAAATGTGTCATAAATAATTTAGTTTTTCAGTTCACTGTGCTAAAAAAAATTGGAGGTCAAGACTGCAGAACGAAGAATTCCAATGGTTTGTTTCCATCATAACATAGAAATGTATGCATAACTAATCAGACTAAAAATCTTAATAGAATAAAACAATTATAAAAAAATATATACAATTGAGGTCAGTTTCCCAAAATATCTGTTCGAATCTCTGAATCCTACTGCTTTCAAAGTTTAAATGAGCAAATAAATAAATATATAGATACATTTTAACAGTGCAGGACAACTTTGAATCTAATTCTGAAATGACTAATTATTGGGGAAAGAATGGCTATGTAGCTACAGTATGCTATGTTACACAATATAACATTTTGAGCTATTTCACATTCTTGTCTCTTTAGGCAAGTAAAGCTAACAGTATGAAAAGAAAGATTTTTGCCTCATTTTTAGATATGTCAGAAAGGCAAACTTGTCAGTTATGCACTGAGATGCCTAACTTTGTTAGTCTGCTGACTCAGTCAATTTCTCTGAAAAGACTTCAAGCTGCCTTGAAAAGGTTGACACTAAAATGGCACTTTTGGTATGTGCAGAAATATTGGAATTTATTTAATGCATGAGTATATGGATATTCTCAGCAGAATGCAGTGTTTAAAGTTATTTGCATGTTAAATGCAAAAAAAAAAAGAAGAAAAAAAGAAAGAAATTCAACTATCCTTAATTCTACTGCCTTGAAGTACCTCCGAGTCGAGCAGTCGTTATTACAACGTGTCACGCATGCAGGTTGATATATAACACTGAAGCAGCTTGAACAAATCAACATGTATATTGTGAGCAATAAACCAAATAACTACAGAATATATCTTCCAAAGTAACTATCTGAATTCAAAATTACAATTATTAATTGTGTCACTCATGTACGGTATATAGCCTATTATAATAAAAAAATATAATTTGTTATTTAGTTTACATGCATTATTTTATATACACACTGGTTGACAAATGTTTGAAATAATTAAGACTTTTTGTTTATTTATTTATTTTTTGAAAGAAGGCTGAATGTATTTGATCAAAAATACAGTAAAATATTAATTTATGAAATATTACACTTACAATAGTGTGTTTCTATTAAAAATATATTAAAATGTAATTTATTTCTTTAATTAAAGCTGAATTTTCAGCATCATTCTTTAGTGTCACATGATCCTTCAGAAATAATTTGAATATGCAGTTTTGCTGATTGATTATTATCAGTTGTTATTTGTGATCAATTATTCTTAATGGTTCTTATTATTCTCAGTATACTGAAAACTTTTTGCTTAATGTTTTTTTTTTTTGTGGAAACTGTGATACTTGAACTTTTTCCAGGATTGTTTGATGAATACAAAGTTAAATAGCAACATTTATTTAGCAACAAGTAGAAATATCTTTACTGTCACTTAAATCAATTTAATGCAACCTTGTTGAATAAAAGTGTTGATTTATATATATCTTTAATCTTACCCAAGACTGAATGGCAATGTATCACATTTTCAACATTGATAATAATCGGAAATGTTCCTGAGCAAATCAGCATGATTTCTGAAGGACCAATTGAAAGGCACCATAAAACACATTCCTAGTCTTCTAGAGCAGAGCAGAGCATTGTGATAACAGACAATTCATGTATCATCTAAAATCTGAGTTTCTACCTGAATGCATATTTGTGGCCACTCATGAGCTTGGAACTCATAATTACAATATTTCGGTCTAAACTTGACAGGTTGACAGTGACAGCTTTTTGTCCAATCAAACTCTACGGTATGTTAGAGAAAATGAATCTATCGCAACCACTGTAGATATAAACGGAAATGCTAATGGATAGCTTTCTCCAGGTATTACAAACATCCTGAGGTAAAAAGAGGTATCATATTATGCTACAAGTAAATAATATGTTAAGAATCTGCAATCAGATTGAACTAAATTTGCATTGATGAAAATTTTTGAATGTAAACATTGTTAGCGAGAACAGGAAAGCAGGATAAAAGAGTTAGGGAGGGGAAAAACAAGCTGTAGGAAATGAGCAAAAGAGAGAGAGAGAAATGAGAGAATGTAGGGAAAAGAGAGACATTAGTGGCTTCAACCAGCTGCCAAATGATGGTCGTGATTGCCGGAGTTGGAGTGTAGAAACAGAAGGTGTGAGGGGTGATTATCCAGCCTCCATCCCTGATGAACAGATGTTAATAACAAAGCAGCACATTCATTGTGTTTAATAGCCAAATGCAGGAGGCTAGGCTGAGCCTATCTCTCCTCCTCTCCCAGAGAGATGGGCTTGGTGTGCTCGCGTTGGCAGCTAGCTAGTCATAATGAGCCAGATATTTGCAAGAAAAGGTAATGATAATCAGTCAAAGAGCTGAACGCAAACACAGATGATGGAATCGTGGAACGCAAAGACGGAGATGCAGACATCGTGCCCTTTCTTGCTTCTTTTATTGTCTTTAGCCACATCCTAAATGATAAGTTATAAAAACCGTGTGAGGTAGTTGCTAATTGTAGCATTCATATGGAGTTGCTCACAGTGTGGCCTCGTGTCAAGAATGACGTCAACGCCGAAGGATCTTTGGAGACCGACCGAGGCTGTGAAAGCAAATGGGTTTGAACCGCTTTCCTCGTGGAACGACACACCGAGGTGACTGATGCAGGCAGGCACAACGAAGGGTTAACAGGCTGTGCAAAAACACATTACGGCAGCATCCGTGTTTAGCTTGTTTATGAAAGATAAAGTGAACACCCAACAGCTGCAAATGAAATGCCATTCCATGTTCCATAAGAGTACACAATTTACTTATAAAACATTAAAATGCCACCAAACGCCATGAATTATTGAAACGGTGCAGATGCGGCAAATTGAATAGCTTTGCTGTGTTTCTCTGAGCAGGAAGGCCCCATTCATCATGCAACTATTGTGTCTTTGTCTTGTAACTCAGCATTTTATTTGCTGTACTAGTGTAGAGGGAAGCTTCTGTAGCTCAATCAGTAGATTGGCTTCGAATGCTTCTAAAACATATAGCTTGAATGCTATGCAAGTTGTTTTGGATAAATGCATCTACCAAATACTTTCATCCAAATATGTCTGACGAAGCGAAAGAGGGTCGGTGGTGATGTCTCCTGACCCTCCAAGGTAAAGGACATTTGCAAGGTGAAAAGGCAGTATTTTATGCCTGACGATCCCACACTTATGCTCTTGAAATGATGCCTTGTGTCCAATAAGAAGAGGCCGTGGTAATGGCTGCACTTGAGAGATAAGGAGGCAGGGCAGCCGTTCTGACTGGTAGGCCTTTGTAAGGGCTAAATGTCCTTTATTGTGTCAGTCAGATTACAGAGTGTGAGGACGACAGAGAGACGGATGATTAGATGAAGGACTCATGCCTGTCTAAGTGTTTCTTCCCCGTGACATACAAAGGGTGCTCTAGAAAATGCTAAATGTTCTACATAATGATTTTCAATTATGCATAAACATTCAGAATGTGAGCGGGGGTCAGACAGCAGATTTGTTCTGTTTGAAGGTGTTAAATGAACATGTGGCTTTTGTGTGTGTGTGTCTGTGTGTGTGTGTGTGTGTGTGTGTGTGTGTGTGTGTCAGCCAATGTGTGTGTGTGTGTGTGTGTGTGTGTTATTGTCTATTATTTAATCTAACTCATCTCGATGGTTAATCAGTGAATCATTTGGCACATCTATAGATATAGATTCAATAGATATATAGTTTATATAGAATGTGATTGCAATTTAGGGATAACCAAATGCAAATAATTATTTTAAATAAATAAATAAATACATTTTTCTAAGAATCCTGTTTGTGAGCCTCAATAATGTAATTTACACATTTGTTGGTGGCCTTATTGGATTTGACAAAACTAGTCAAAAGTTTGGACACGTCTGAAAGAATAAATCTTGAGATCTAAAAGACTATGACTAATTGGTACTAGTGTCTTTTACTAAAAAGTAAATAATGTGAAATCTATCCAAAAGGCTTCGACGGAAAAGTGAAAATCCCATGCATTTCAAATAATCTTATTTACTTTGCAAATTAAAATTGCTCACCTAAAAAATATAACATATAGTTATAGTTATTGCTACAGTTATGCATATTGAACTTAACTTATAATTCTATATGTACATGGAAAGTAAACAAATGGACATTACTAAAACAAAAAGTTGTGCAGAATTTCTTCTTTGAGGAAAATAACTGAATTCAGCTCAGGACATTTTGACCCTCTTTAAAGGGATAGTTCACTTTGAAATTAAAATTTGGTATCTATCAGCTTACCCCAAGGGCATCCAAGATGTAGGTGTCTTTTTTTCTTCAGTAGATCCAATTTTGATGTTTTTAGGTCAAACCATTCTAGTCTGTCAGTCATATAATGGCAGGTATAGGTCACTGTCTCTATAAGAGGGAAAAAGAACATGCACAGAGAAATCCAAATTAAACAATTCCCCATCGTAACTACACATTGATGGCCTAAGACACGAAACGAGCGGTTTGTGTGAGAAAACGAACAGTATTTATATCGTTTTTTACCTCTTGTACACAACCATGTCCAAGTGATCTGAGTGCGCACACACATCCGGTGTGTGACGTGTGTGTGTGTGCGCACGCTCTGGCTCACGCTGCATTCACACGGTGCGTCGTCGTCAACGTTTGACGGAGGGCGTGTCTGAAGCGTGGTGCTGACGCGCCGTCATAGTTACAACAACCAATCACATACTTCTCTGGTGTTGCATGAACGGGATTGGGTATTTGCATGAGGCGATCTGATTGGCTGACGCCTCCGTTGGCGCTTGAAAAGTTGCGTCAGCACCACGCTTCAGACACGCCCTCCGTCAAGCGTTGACGCCGACGCCCCGTGTGAATGCAGCGTGAGCCAGAGCGCGCACACACACGTCACACACCGGATGTGTGTGCGCACTCAGAACACTTGGACATGGTTGTGTACAAGAGGTAAAAACGATATAAATACTGTTCGTTTTCTCACACAAACCGCTCGTTTCGTGTCTTAGGCCATCAATGTGTAGTTACGATGGGGAATTGTTTAATTTGGATTTATCTGTGCATGTTCTTTTTCCCTCT